>JAXQQM020080883.1:0-170498 GCA_034641835.2 Pinus albicaulis
TTAGGTGTTGGGTCGTGTTGGAATTGTATTTTGAAAACCTTGTTTTGAACGTTTTGAATTGAAACAACGGCCAGATTTTGGGGTTGCGGAACGAGGGCACATGGCAGCCGCAACCAAGTCGCAACCACATCAAATGGCAGAGCTACCAAGGTTGCGAAGGAACAGGCACATAGCGGAGGAAACTAGATGCATAAGTACAGATAAAGAGAAGATACAGCAGAAGAACGCAAGCGGAACACACAGATGATCAGAGAAAAGCTAGAAGCAGCTGAAGAAGGACATAAGAATAACTAACAGTCGCGACAGCGGGTGAATAAATAGCTGTCACCTGGAAGAAAGCAGAGAAGAGAGCGACTGAAGGAGAAAAAACGCATGTTGCAGCAGGAACCCAGATTATGGATGAGGTCTCTGTAGTTCTTAGGGTTCTATTGATGTACATCTCTATTCCGCAAGGCATATGTATCAGATTTGTAAGCCCATTGCAAAGCCATGTAACTGGGGATTCGGCCAAGAGCTTAATATAATTGCAGGTTACTGTCTATTTTTGTGATTCACATGCATGTGTGGTGGTTGAGATGCTTTAAAATTTCATTTGTCTAATATCTGTATGCTCTCTGAATGCTGTTGCGTATGTGATTCTATTTATGCAATCTAATCACTGATAAGAATGAATTGCGGATCCGTTCCTTGCCATTGGTCTATTCCCCTCCTGCATGTGGTCGCGGCACGCCTCGGGTGAGACTCTCTACTCTCCAGAGTAGGGTGATAATGCCGCCGTGATCCTAGACTACAGCGGATTCCTGTGTTGGCCACAACTCCTGAACCTGGGTCTTGCCCGCGAGACCTGATCACTCGCCAAAAATGGTTCCGTTGTCGGGACGCGCATGATATGAGGGGATCTAGACCATGGTATCGCGGATCTTCGAAGGGGAGATACGGCAATGGTGGGATAATCATTTAGACCATTTCATTGCTCAGCAAGCGGAGTTGACTAAGAAAGGGGAGGCAGCGATCAAGGAACTCGTCCTTTTCTCAGATTTAGCCGGTGATATGTACGAAATTTTCTGGGGAAAGTTCCCTACCGACCTTTACAATTGGTTGCGGAGGTTACAGACGAAGGTGCCTCGAGATGGCTCGCGGAAGATAAACCGCAGGTGGGCGCACGGAGATCTGGTGGCTCTACATCGGTTGAACACCGAGTTGACCCGCGCGGTGGATTTTTGGGTAGAGACCACGTTGGAAGGATACATTGTGGAGTTTTCTGTTGAGTGCTATCAATCCTTCTCGAAGGCCGAGGCTATCTTCCGCTGCGGGCTCAGAGGGAAGCTGCTTAAGGAGATTCCACTGTGGATTAAAGCTCTGATGGTGGATGAAGGGTTGATAGAATTCCACAAGACGAGTATGGAAGCGTAAACCACCGGTGCTGGGGGAAGGGTTGAAGGGATCGATGCCATGTAGAATGTGACACGGGGAGTGGGGAATGGATGTTGAGGCCGCAAGGACGTTGAGGGAGCGACGTGCACATCGGCGGGCACAGATTGCCGATAGGTGGCGAAGAAGGGTGATGCGAGATTTGAAAAGATGAGAGATCGAGAGGAAGAATCAGAAGGAAGCGCCTCAGAGGGTAGGAATTATGGACGCGGATACCCAGGGACGAGAAGGGACCGCTGTGGGAGTGCGATGGGTGCATGGGAGCCCAGCCAAGCGAGCAAGGGAGACGGTGACTGAAGAAGATGATGAAGGTATGCAGCCCGAGGAAAGTTCCGATGGTGAGTGGTACGTTGTGATGTAGCAGTTGTTTCAAGAGCGGACGGCATTCAGTTCTCCAGGCTGCCATACCCCCCCCAACTGCATGGCCAGGATCCCTACCTTCCCCTGGTACTTTATCAACCTTTGAGTAATATTTTCGTTAAATTTCAAGCATTGAGTCAATTGCACAGTAGTTCAGTGTCGACGGCGACACCCGTTAGTAGCAGCAGCACGAGTAGTACTGCATTCCCGAGTGGAACAGTCACGCAACCAGGACCCGGAGGATTTATCCTGGTCAACCCGTTGCAAGTGAACATGGCTGGGTCTTTTACCCGGTATCCCGAGTTCTCAGGCCGGGGTAATGATGATGTAGAGCAACACTGGTATCTGTGCGAAGCCATTTGGAGGGCTCGACAGACGCCGGACGCAGGGAAACTAATAGAGTTCCAAACCACGCTCAGAGAGAGGGCTCTGCGATGGTTCATCAAGTGGTCCGAGGCCCACCCGAATCCCGTCATTGCGGACGTGAAGCGGGATTTTGTCCGGGAATTTAAGCTTCCCCAGACGGACCAACAGGGTCTGTCCGAGCTCTGGGAAATTAAACAGAAGGAAGGAGAAACCGCATGGGAGCTAATGTGGTGATTCAAGGATGCGATCGGGAAACTTAGTTACCCGATTGATTCGAACCATCAGAGGGACTGGTTCATCAAGGCTTTGCTTCCCTTGACGTGAACCCCCCTCACCCAACAGAAGATTGACAATCTGCAGGACGCTTTGGAGCAGGCCATGAAGATCGAGGCCATGGCGGGCTACCCTCAGGAATATCGGGGAGGGCCGGGCCCGCAGGATCCCTCCTTGGTGGGATTGCAGCATCAGATAGCTAGCTTGACCGAAAAGCTCAAGGAGATACAGCCGGTCAGACCAGCCAGGCCGAACGTTTGGTGTACTCACTGCCTGGTCGAAGGCCATGTCGCAACTGAGTGTCCTCGGTTGCGTGGCGTGGGGGTGGGACCCTCGGTCGCGGAAATTCAAGGGATCCCACCCACGGGGGGTGGCACGACACTGAATCCGCAAGGGGCATACCAGCCGCAACAGCCTTATGCAACTCAACCCAGCCGCCACGGAGTATTGTGAGATTTTCCAGACGGTGGGACATCCACCTCGGATGTGCCCGATCCTACAGAAGTATTCCAACGTGCCAAACAATGTATATTGTGAGTTTTGCGCTTCCATGACTCAAAACACTGAGCAATGCTGGGCTCTCGACGCACTCGCGGACCAGTTGGACCGACCCTCCTACAGGGTGAATGAGGCTCCTAGAGGAAGAGGGGGCGGGGTGCGCGGAGGCCGCGCTGGGGGGCGCGGTCTGGTGAAATGCTATAACTGTAACCAGGAGGGCCATGTGGCTCGCGAATGTCCCATCCCTCACCATTCGTGGTGTTCCCAACGCCGCATAAACACCCATGCGACAGAAGACTGTCCCGAGCTCATCAAAAAGTGGGAAGAACATGCACGGCAGAGGGGCACGAATTTGGTAAACGCCGAGCCGCAGGCGGCCGCGACTCCAGCCATGTAGAACATTGCTATTGTGACAAGGGGCAGTAGGAAAATGGGGGAGGACGCTCGCGGGAAGGAGCCGGCACCAGTTGTCAGGCCAGCACCCCCGCACCGGGTAATCAGACCCGAGGCACAGAAGAAGTATTTTCAGGAGGCGATTGAGGCATTTTCTCAGCTGCGCGAAGCGGGAGGCCTGGAGGCACCCCTGCCGACAGATCTTGGGCCACAGCATGCCCCAAGAAGCCTGATTGAAGAGTGGCTCCAACTATTCCTCAAGATTGTTGACAGTGCTGCTCTGCGGCAGCAGCTCAAGTGTACTTTGGAAGGGGCACTGCAGGGGAGGACAGGATTGGGGGAATCGGTGGACACAACCCCCCAATCGGTGCAGCGCATCAAGCGAAATAAGTGACGAACGGGTAAAGAGTTTCAGCTGAATACGCAGGTTGGGGGATTCCAAATCAGCGACACCATGCTTGATTTAGGGTCTGACGTCAACATCCTGCCGCACAAGACGTGGGAGGCTCTTGGAAAGCCACGGCTGGCCTACTCGCCCATCCAACTCAGAATGGTGAACTAGTACTGCATTCTGTCGATTGGCCGACTCGAAGGTGTCGAGGTCGACATTGCGGGGGTAAAAACTTACACCGATTTTGAGGTTATTGATATTATGGGAGACAAGGATCCTTACCCCGCCCTGTTAGGCATTGATTGGGCTTTTGAGAATTATGCTATCATCGACCTCAAAAATGAGTTGATGATATTTGAAGATGGGGAGGTCGAGGTCACTCAGCCTCTCGACCCATATCAAGGCCCGAGGTATACCGAGACGGTGGATAATCGGGAGGATGCTCAGATGATGGACCACCTCTACCAGATGACTGCAGGGAAGTGGGAAGACTATATTAACGCGACCGCGACTAGCTCTATCAGTTGGCGGAGTGTCCAGAGCTCGAAGCTGCGATCCAAAATCGCGTGGGAAGACTGGCAGCAGGGGGGGTATGAGACCAGCATGCAGAGATGTGCTCAAGTTGGCCGCGTCAGTTGGATTGGTGCTGAGTTCAGAGAATACCCCACCCTGTCAAACATGCAAGCTGTCAATACCTTTATTACCAAGGTTGAGGACATCATACCGGAAGGGAGCAGACTACCCCTTTTGGACGTCGCACTACAGTCTACAGTAGCCTGGTGGTGGAAAAATCACCGCAATACCTTGTTGCGGTGGAGTAGTGTGGCGGACGCGTTGTGGGCGTGGTTTAAAGAAGATGAAGGCCCTCGAAGCAGGCAGCAGTACTCTGGGACTTCCAATCCGCAGGACCACTTTTGGACCTGTGAGGAGCAGTGGCGAAGTATAGGATACCCGGAAGAGCTGTGGGTTCATCGGTTTGTCCACTCTTTAGACACCATTCCCCACGCATGGTACTTGGAGGAAGAACGAAAATGAGGGACTAGTTCTTGGACGGAAGTCGTGAGAAAATTTGCGCGGTGCTTCTCTTTCGCGGGAGACATAGAGTTGGAATCTCAGGCATTGCACGCTATCAGGGCGGTACTGTTTTTCCATGACCCGCAGACCGACGGCTACACGCTGCCCGCTCGTCCTGAGGCCGTGCGAGAGTTGGTTTGCCAAAGGCTTAACGGCGATCCGGAGGACGATGGTCTGGAGGACCTGAGGCACCTATATTTCGAAGAGAAGGAAGGTGAGCGGAACGTTAACAAAGAGTCAGCCACCGAAGGGGTCCATTTACGGCCGCTGAAGACAAAGAAGCTAAACATCGGTACGGAGGAGAAGCCTAAGTTGGCTACACTAGGCGATTACTAGGATGAAGAGACGACCAAGGAGATTTTCAGCCTCCTCCAGGAATATGAGGACTTGTTCCCTTCATCAGTAGTAGATCTAAAGGGCATCAAAGGTGACCTTGGTGAAATGCACATCGTGCTGAAACCGGGTGCCAGGCCTGTGAAGCACCGACCCTACCGGTTGAACCCGCGGGTTAAAGAGAAGGTTAAGATGGAAATCGATAAGATGCTGGCCGCGGGTCTAATATTTCCTGTGGAGGAAGCAGAGTGGGTGAGCCCTATCGTCATCTAGAATAAGAAGGACAAGGCGGAGATACGGGTTTGTGTCGATTATCACAGTCTGAACAATGCCTGCATTCATGATCCGTTTCCCACCCCTTTCAGCGATGAAGTGTTGGACCATGTTGCGGGGAACGAAGCCTACTCTTTCACTGATGGCTTTTCGGGCTACCATCAGGTGCGTATTGCGGAAGAAGATAAGTCAAAGACAACATTCACCACCGAATGGGGGTCGTTCGCCTACCACGTCATGCCGTTTGGCTTGAAGAACGCTCCGACCGTGTTTTCCCGGATTGTCATCGCCGCCTTCCGGGAGTACATTCACAAGTTCCTGGAAGTATACATGGACCACTGGACTATTTACAGTTTATTAAAGAAACATGATACCCTATTGCAGGTCATGTTTGATCGATGTCGCCAACTGTAGATTTCCTTGAACTTAAAGAAATGTATTTTTGCCGTTCCGTTCGGCACGTTGTTGGGACATGTGGTATGCAAGCAAGGGGTCCACGTTGACCCTGCCAAGGTTGCGGTGATCGTACACATGGAAGCCCCCGAGACGGTGAAATATTTGCGGGCATTGCTTGGGCACACAGGATACTACAGAAGGTTTATCCGCAACTATGCCAAAATCATGGCTCCGTTAGAACAACTTCTACAGAAGTCCGCAGTCTTTCAGTGGCCGGAGGAGTGTAGGGTAGCCCTGGACAACTTGAAGGAAAAGCTGGTGTCAAC
This sequence comes from Pinus albicaulis, assembly GCA_034641835.2. NCBI lineage: Eukaryota > Viridiplantae > Streptophyta > Pinopsida > Pinales > Pinaceae > Pinus > Pinus albicaulis. The sequence goes on from JAXQQM020080883.1 coordinate 6,115, forward strand.
GCCTATTCTAGTTCATCCAGACTGGGATAAGCAGTTCCATGTGCATATCGACGCTTCCAGTGTTGCACTTGGGGCTGTCTTGGCACAACCCGACGATACAACAGTTGACCACCCGGTCTACTTCGCCAGCCGCAAACTGTCCAATGTGGAGAAGAATTACACCACGACCGAGAGGGAGGCGCTGGCGATGGTGTACTCTCTTCAGAAGTTCCACCACTATCTTCTAGGGGGCAAGTTCAAGTTCTTCACGGACCACTCTACCCTGAAGTACCTGGTCAATAAGCCTGTTCTGGAAGGACGGATTTGCCGTTAGCTTCTGCTATTTCAAGAATTCACGTTCGAATTAATCGTCAAGCCCGGGAGGTTGAATGTTGGGCCCGATCACCTATCCAGGTTGGAGACGAGGGAGAATGACGGCTCCCTCGATGATCAGCTGCCAGACGCTGACCTCTTCCGAGTCGAAGCTGTACTAGATTACTTGGCCGACATTGCCGCCTATCTGACCACGGGGCAATGCCCTCAGGATTACACCCCGCTCCAGAAACAACATTTGGTCATCCGTGCCACCGACTACCAATTGATCGCAGGGCAGCTATACAAACTGGGCCTGGATGAGGTTTTGCGCAGATGCATCCTTGACCACGAACGGGAAGAGGTAATGTGGGAATGTCACAACGGTGTTGCGGGAGGGCATGTGGGTGCGAAACCCACCGCAAGAAAGGTGCTCCAAGCTGGCTTGTGGTGGCCGATAGTACATATCGATTGTAAGGCCTATGTGAAGCGATGCGACGTCTGCCAGCGGACGGGAAGGTCCTCTCACCGGGACAAGCTTCCGTTACACCTAGTGCATGTGTTGCGGCCGTTTGAGAAGTGGGATATCGATTTTGTGGGCCCCATAGCCCCGGTCGCAAGACACTCCAAGGCCCGGTACATCATTACCGCCACGGATTACCTCACCAGGTGGGCTGAGGCAGCCGTGGTACGTGACTGCACAACGGATACAGCGGCCTGGTTCATTTTTGAGCACATCATTTTCCAGTTTGGCTGCCCGCGAAGTTTAACCAGTGATCAGGGTACACACTTCATTAATGACACGGTCAAGACACTGCTAGACACCTTCATGGTTCAACATCACAAGAGTAGCCCGTATCACCCGCAGGCTAATGCTATGGTGGAAGCCTTCAATAAGATTCTTGAGAAAGGCTTGACTAAGGTTTGCAATGCCCAGCGTGATGATTGGGACGAGCGCCTATCAGCGGCCTTATGGGCCTATCCGACTACGGTGAAGCGCTTTACCAATCAAACGCCGTTCCAGCTTGTGTACGGCCAGGAGGCTATGATCCCCACCGAGTTTATTGTACCAAGCCTGTTGGTCGCCACGTCTCTGAAGTTTTCGGAAGAGGCCTCCCTCCAGGAGCGCCTCCATGAATTACAGGAACTGGATGAGGCCCGATTCCTGGTCGAATTCCACCAGAAGGTTCAGAAGGACCGGCAGAAAGCGTGGCACGACTGCCACATTAAGCACAAAATCTTACAGGTTGGCGGAAAAGTTCTTTTATACGACAGCAGGTTCCAGAAGTTCCCAGGAAAGCTACAGATGCACTAGTTGGGACCCTACTTCGTTATCGAGATTTGCGATTCCGGAGCTGTTCAGTTGGCACATCTGGATGGTACGGTTCTTCCTGGGTGGGTGAATGGCGCACGCCTAAAACCCTACTAGTGGTAAGTACCTTTCATTTCTCATCAATAACTCTCGCACCCGAGAGCACCCGTAGCGTAGCATAGTTGAATAACTCTCCCGCAACCGGGATGAGCGTAGGAGGTATTCTCTATTCATAGGTAGTGTGTCAATAACCGCTCAGTTGCGGGGTCTGCACCGCAACCGACTGTGGTCGGGGCGGTGCCGGTCCAGCGTGTCATCCCTGTAGGATCCGTACTAGTCTCCACGTCAGTCCAGCTCAGTCCACCCATGTACTTGTGTCAGTCCGTAGGATCGCCTAGATCTGCATCATTAATTACCATAATTGGCAGTAACCGCGCCGTCATCATTTGGCCATCACCCGCAGTAACCTCAGCCGTTGCGTCCGCCCATTTCCCCATGCCACCGTCAGCAACTGTCACAACACTCATTGCCATGCGATTGATCGCACGATTATCCCAGAAAGAATGCCAGAAGGAATTAACTCGTTAGGGGGTCTCATCAACTCCACTCGTGCCAGGTGCTGACATAACTTGCATGGACACCAAAAGCACGAGAATGCCGGACCCGTTCGAATTAGCAATTGCAGTTGCACCAGAGCCGTTGAATTATTAGAACGAATTGCACCAGGAAAGGCGACCAAGGCAGATTCTATAGGTCTATCAGTGCCGGGCCAAAATGCCGAAGTCTGTCCCAGCCGTCATTGAACCAGAGCTTGACACTCGGATTCATAAGACCGAGTCCCTTGTGGGCAAATATGATAATGCAGCCTTGATTGATTCCAACCTCTCAAATGCTGTCGAATTTCCGTCCCTCTAGCGGCAAGCATATATGGAGCACTACTGCACTGCAGCCGGCAACCCCGCCAGCCGCTTGTTACCAGAGTTCAGGGGCCTTCAGAACTCGTCCCTGATGAACTTGAGAAATCTTCCGGTCTTTGGCACCACCGGACCAGTTCTGCAGTGTACACACTTCCTCCTCAGCCGAATTCAGAATGGGTCCTTGTGGCTGACCCAGGAAATTCCCATTCACGCCGAAGATATTCATCGCCTCACAGGGCTTTCGCAGACGGGCGCAGACGTCTCAACGGCCTGCTAGAACTCCTCCAAGCGCGCACGAAAGTCGGGCGATGCGGACCTATATGCGAAATATGGCACTCGCAAGGGGGGGGGGAAGAGCCAAGATCGACCTCATTAACAAGCCCGAGATTTGATTCACCTATTACCTCATTGCCAGCAAGACAATGAGGCATTACACCAAGGGCGAATGCACTCTTGATACTATTTCTATTGCTGAACATCGTGTCCAAGGCACCAAACTGAATTTGTGTTCCTTCTTGTTAAAAGAGATGTTCGATGCGTGTGAGGAGAATTATAAGCGCGCAACTACTTTTATTTATGGCTATTTGATTATTGCTTTTGCCATGTGGAAATGGCACACTCTACACATCCGGTTCCCAGCAGAGATCCCCGAGGGCCAGCCCCTCGCGATGAAATTCACTCCATAGCAGGTCTCAAATGACCCCAGTACCAAACTGGTGAATGTAGATGCGTTTCGGTCGTGGTACCGGCTAATGACGGATGTGGTGGCATGCCAGCAACGAGTGCCCAAGAACCTGTTGGATGAATATAGCGAGCAAGTGTGGTTCGGGGTAAGTCACAAGCATACTTACGTCCGACCCGCTTGCGTTCCAACAGACACCTTTCGAATGACGCCGCTAAAATTTCAGTTGGACGATGCTACCTTCCATCGTGAAGTCTGTTCATGGTCGGGGGTCACGAAGCACATGCAGGACGGGCTCCCCAGATACAATTTTGACAGGATGGCACTAGTGCAACAGCCTGCCGAGACGGAGGTGGCAGCGCCATCACAAGAAATCCCCGAACCGCTCATCCCCGTCGTCCGCCACTTCAACAACCAGGTACGAAATTTCAATGTGGCGGCCCAGGTTATTTCTAGCGGTGCTACCCCATTTCCTTTATTTTATGAATTTCAGCTCACTCGCTCCACTTCGCACCCTCGTACCGCTCCGCTCACCTCCCCCATCCCCACTATCCTGTTTACCTCTGCTGATCCACTCACGACCCTGATGGTCGAGACAAGCGGGCCTAGGGATCCACCCGAGGCCCCTCAAGCTAAGAGGGCCCGCACCACCGAGGCAAGTCCGGTGGTGGACCTCACTGCTGATGATCCACCACTGCCCCCAAGCACAGTGGTACTGATTCAAGAGGAACCCCTCATCGATCCATCTGAATTCATCAACATTCGCTTGCCACATACCCCCACCACACTGTCCATCGCTCCATCCACCGTTCATCCGCCTGCCACTTCATCCGCCCCATCTAATTCCTTGGCTACGGTGTCCGACCCCATTATCCAGGAACTCATGGGTGGGGACCGCGGGGCTGAGGTTGACTCTGGTGCTGCCACAATCATACCACCGATCGACCCAGCGGTCGAACCCCACCCTCCTTTCACTGATATATTCACACAGCAGCTGCGCACCAGGTCTGATTCTGCCGAGTTTCCGCCTGAGGCCACAGTCCCTCCACAACCGGCCCACATTGATCAGCAAGAACCGCTGGATCTGAATATGGTTGACTCTGCACATCCAGAGGCCATGCCCTTCTCACCTCCTGAGCATGTCACTCGAACAGTTGCCGGTGGGCAACTGTTGTCGGAGCGAATGCCGGCACAGAGCGCTTCTGGGACCGCCACCTTCCAGCCTGACAATCCAGCTCAGCTGTACCTACTGATTCAAAGGGCGGCCCAGCATGCCGAAAGATTACATTTGGGACTCCAGCAGCAGTGTGCCGAGCAGCAACACCAAATTGCCGCGCTTACTGAACATCGCGACCAACTCCGAACAGCACGGGAGCAAATGGAAGCAATGATCACCAATGTCACCCGGATGTTCTCTGAGTTCTGGCCCTCCCTAGAGCCTCATTACCCCCTGCTGCCTCCCGAAATCACTGCGGCCAGCCTCTCTGAGCAAGCTACCCACATCCGCATCGCCATTCAGGACTTATACCGAGAGAATCACGAGCTTCGTGCGGCGTTAGCGACCCGTCCCGTGCCGCCCGAGCCCGGGGTCGACTATTCAGCCCAAGTGGCCGCCAAGCAGGGCCAGGCAGCTCAGATGCAGGAAGCACTTCATTCCACGGCACGAGAGGCTCGTGACCTCCTGAAGGGCCTTCAGGAATGCTCCCTGGCCCTCACCGTCAAGACCCAGCCGATTTCAGCCCAACTCCAGCAGGTTTTAAGGGAAATTCAAGAGGCTACGGACCCCGCAAGGCTGTATCAATTATACGCCCAGGCTGATGAACTTGAGGCACAGCTCCAACACACAGAGGCTTGCTCGGCGGAGGCCAAACGCGTCATTCGTGAGCTCCGGCCGCCCCTTCAATCTAGCGCCCGGACCATACAACATCTCGTAGCGGCAGCCGAAACCCAGATCAGCACAATGTTCAGAGTTGTCCTTACGCCCATCGAGGAGGCTGCTGTCACCAAGCTCGCTGAGGAAACAGACTCACTCATCTAGGGGTGGCAACAAGCTGTGTCTGCTTTTACTGAGCTTCGAGCTACAGCGTTCCAAAGGGTCCCGGAGTTGGGGTCCTTGTTTGAACAGCCGCCTGAAGATGCACAGCAAGGACAAGAACAAGCTGAAGGCGCACAACAGGAACGAGCATAGGATGAAGGCACACAGGGCGAACAGGGCACGGGGTCAAGCATGGAAACAGAGGTAGAAACCGTGATTTGTGATTGACTCGGGGACGAGTCAAGGAACTGTGGTCGGGGCCTGTTGGGGCCCTTGTTTTGAAAAACCCTGTTTGGAACGTTTTGCATTGAAACAACGGCCAGATTTTGGGGTTGCAGAACGAGGGCACATGGCAGCCGCAACCAAGTCGCAACCACATCAAACGACGGAGCTACCAAGGTTGCGAAGGAACAGGCACATAGCGGAGGAAACTAGACGCATAAGTAGAGATAAGGAGAAGATACAACAGAAGAACGCAAGCGGAACACACAGATAATCAGAGAAAAGCTAGAAGCCGCTGAAGAAGGACATAAGAAGAACTAGCAGTCGCAACAGCGGGTGAATAAATATCCATCACCCGGAAGAAAGCAAAAAAAGAAGAGAGCGACTGAAGAAGAACTGCATGCTGCAGCGGGAACCCGGATTATGGATGAGGTCTCTGTAGTTCCTAGGGTTCTATTGATGTACATCTCTGTTCCGCAAGGCATATGTATAAAATTTGTAGGCCCATTGCAAATCTATGTAACTGGGGATTTGGCTGAGAGCTTAATATAATTGCAGGTTACTGTCTATTTGTGTGATTCACATGCATGTGTGTTGGTTGAGATGCTTTAAAATTTCATTGGTCTAATATCCGTATAAGCTCGAATGTTAAGTTGTGTCCGTGATCTCTATTTTCTATAATCTAATCACCGATAAGAATGAATTACGGATCCGTCTTCTTATCGTCCGTCCCTCCCCACATGTGGTCGTGGCACGTGGTGAGACTCTCACTTCCGTATAGGGTGATAATGCCGGTAAGATCCCAGATTACGCATTTCGTGTTGGCCACAACTCGAACTCGGGTCTTGCTCGGCGAGACCGATCACTCGCCAACACATGCACACCGCCGATAAATGATGTACCTCGTATATTGGAACCCTGGCCATACCAAAAGTGCATTTCGGTTGGCACACAATTTTTCCTCGACACAAGGTTTGGAGGACCATGATTATGGTCTATGTGATCTTCCCAACTCGTTGAAGATCAAGATGTCATCCGTGCACACTACCACGAATGAGTTATGGCGGGTCGTAAGATGTCATCCATCATCCACATGAAGGTTTTAGGGTATTCATCAACCCAAAAGGCATGAGCAACTATTCAAAAATGCCCTCCTACTTGAAGGTGATCTTACACACATTAGAGTGTTTAATTTGTACCCAGGGATAATGAGAATTCAAGTTTTTCTACTTTTTTGAAATATTTGTCCAATTGAGTCATTCAAGGTCATCAACTGGTGATTGACACTATTCTAGAAAATTATCTTATTTAGCACTGACACTACCGTCAAAGTCTCCAAGGTTGTCTTTCTCCTTTGCACTAAAATGATCCAGCCCCACGTGCTTATCAACTTGAATTGATGTGCCCTTCTGCACAACTCCTTAATCTTCCCCCACTTTCATCATTCTCCGTGTTGCAGCATCGCAGATATGCACATTGCAGTATTAGACGCGACTGGGTCAAATATAGGAGTGCTTCTGACCTGATAGTGTAGGGTTACCCCCGTGGTGAGGTGGGGGTGTCCCCCGTACTCTCTCATAACCTTGTCCATCTACCGTTATTGTGTGGAGTGGGAGACATGTCTAGGATGTGGCCGCAGTCTTATTTTCGAGGGTGAATCATATGAACACAAATTTCTTGGTCTTGGAAATGATCTTATTGAATTTCTTCGTATAGATCAAAGATATGGAAGTATTCGAAGCATACCTTTTGCATCCTATATAAACTATTTCAAATAAATAATAATGTTGCGAGGCTCAGACTTATACACAACATGTCACTTCAATAAATATGCTGGAATAATAATACATCACAAAATTCAAGAGGAGCAACATCACACATTACCTCATCCGTGAAGGGCTTGTTGTTGTAGGGAAGGGAAACATCAGTTGGTCGACGTGAGATTCATCTCTGATGAAGTACCCTATGGTGTAGAAACTATGTGGCATGGCTGGTAGGCCCAAAACTTCATGAAATTTACCTAAAAGGATTTTTTGCTTCGTTTGTCGACAATGAATCATGCGTAGAAATTTTAATTGTGATCTCAGGAGTGAAGAGTCATTCCCCACCCTTCATATCTTTCGAAACAATCTTTTGGATCTTAGTCGCATACTGGAACTAGGCTCGCATCAATTTTCTTCCTTTTTTCATTCCTTGTTGGTTTCTAAACCGCAGCTTTAAAAATGCATCTAATTTAGAAGCCCTCAACTCGACCACTAGTGACTCTTTTTTGGCTCGACACTCACCGTGTTGTGAGTGGCCCGTGAACTCACACCATTTCCATGTGTCCTTCTTTGTCTCTAGGTGTTTTTCTTTCCTTGTGTCTTTAACATCTTGTCCTAGGTCACCCCACCTTGGTTTTTTTCCTATTGTTATGTGGTTTGGGGATGCTCTTTACCTTTTCAGATTCACAGATCCAAAGTATCACTTCTTTTGTTCAAATTTCTACTTGATCTTGACACCGTATTGATACTGCACCAAGTGAGGATATTTCTGTGAACTCCATCTTGTCTTGGATGTACTTGTGTAGATAACCATGGTACTTGACTACCAAATGCCACTATAATCCTCGACATCAACTTCATGCCAAGGGCATGAAAATATTTGTGAAATCCAATGCATCTTGGTCCCTTCCCCATCGCAAGGTGGTCCACTTTATATATTTATCTCCAGTTTCCGACAGATATTGTTCCTTTATGGCGCTCGCAAAGAATTCCATGGGTGCGGTTGTGTCAGTGAGGATTCCCTTCGTCGTTTTGTTCACCGTAGGTTTCCCACTATTCCTCGATGGGGGGGCGTACTGAGGAGGAAAAGTCACATTTTACCTATTGAAAAGTACCGAAAAATATCCTTCAAACATATTTAACAATCTATCAACGCATCGTAGATTCATATGTCTTCAAATACGAGAAATGTAAAACTGACTTGTACCCAAAAGGAGTGACCCCTCAAGAGTGGTCGATGGACAAAGATACATCGTTCGTGCAGCTAACGAAGGATTCAGCAAAGTTATCCATCATCACATTCCCTCTCGTTGCTCGAGAGCTCGAGCAATATTTTGAAAGGATCTCTCCGTTCCCTCGTCTTTATTTTCTTCCACCATGGGGGAGTTATTTTGTGTTTGTAAGGTCGGTCTTGCAAAGGTTCAACTAATTTGAGCCCTCTACCGCTTTATACCCCCCACCTCGTTGGGGACATACAGAAAAAAAACAGAGAAAGAGTAGACCGCTTCGATACTAATGATCCGTACCTTATCTGTGAACACAAAAAAATATAGAAATAAAATATAAACACAAATATGTGCAAGAGACATAAATATTTATTTCATTAATATCAAAGAACCGAAAGATGCTTACAAGAAGAATGGAAATAAACCAACATGGGCGATGGTAGCTTATCTCTCGAAGAGATGTATGGTACTAATGCCTTGAAGTATGTTAAAATGAGGCCTTTGCCTTTTTATCAATGTAGAAACAATGGGAAACCCTAAACATCCAAACTAAACTTGTGAGGGATGAAGACCAAAATATTGTGGGTTCTATCGGGGTTAGTTGGAACACCAACTTCCTGTGCTTGTAATCGTGGCATACGATATCTCTGCTTTGACTATCATAATACCGTGCTTCAAAGATCTCAAGAGGAGGCAAAAAATATGGTAAACCAATTAAATACTTTCTGAAGCCCCCTTGTTTAAAAAAAAAAAAAAAAAAAAAAAAAAAACATATTTTAACCTCAAATGGCTCAGTTTAGGACCCGAAAATCTGCTAAAAATAGAAATTTGTACTACAATCAAGGAAATTGAAAAGTAAAACAGAGGAAATTGAAAAGAAACGGTGGGGGTCCAGTGGAATAGGTGGGTGCCACCAATATTTTCCGAGAGATCATCAAAAGACAAAAAAATACTTTTGTCATTGATTTATCCCCACATAGTGGCCCCCACCTTGTGCCGAGGGCGTAATCATATATGATCCCCCCGTATATTTCATCCCAAAGATATAAAGTCCTCGATCATGGGAATATGACCCTGTAGCAACTCACAAAATAAGTCACCATTAAAGTACTCAATCGGTTCCGTTCGTCCTGTGCACTACACACCATCGATTCCCGTCCGGTCTTCGACCAAACTTGCGGCCGAATCACCAACAGGCCTTATAGCATGCACTCTCTCTATTATGAAGATGGCGACTACCGGTATCATACCCAAAATCTCTGGTCCTTGTGTTCTGCAAATTTTCAACTCGCTAGGTCGATGTAGGACTTCTACACTAGTTGAACACTTGCGTTGCAATCAATCCAACGATCAGAAAAATTAGGCTTTGTAGCCACATGTTGACTCTTAGCCCCTTGCCGCTTGCAAGATCATCCATAAAATAGACCTCACTGTCTCGACACCACCCTATTGGAATCCTATTACCTAATCGACCGAATGCCTATTATGTAATGTGTATGGTTTAAATCCACAATGGTCCTCGGATCTACTTCCTCCTATTAAGTTTATTGATGCACCTTCACATGATAAACTAGTGAGGAAATAGATGTCATCATGCTCAATGAGCCTATCGATTCGGTAAATTTCTTATACCCTTTTAATGAAGACCTTTGCTTCGGCCGATGTTAGAATTGCATTTCATCAAAGCATTAATGAACACATATGCAGTATATAATAAAGAGGAAAACATGTCAACAATCATACGACAAAAAACGCAAGAGGTTTAATAACGAAGTTCATCCAATGTGGACTATGTCTCCAAGGCCTCGTGTCTCGATGGTGTTGGCCGCTTTTATTCAACACAGTAACTAGTGATAATGTACATGGATGTTGTTGACTTGTCACACAAAGAAAATCCTCGACATGAGTGCAAAATTTTCTCCACGAGACGCGACAAGGAACTCTCACATCACAAACCTCATCGCATGACAAATTCACACATGGTGACAAAGAGTATCCTCGCCATCAAGGCAAAAAGGGATCTTCACAAATACAACTCACCATCCATGATAAATACAGCCAAAGAAATGCACATAAATATTATGCATCTTACATTAGCAAAGAATCAACAACAACAACAACATGAAGAATCCGAATCACACATCAAGCATGAATCGACAAAATAAAGTATTCCCATATCAAGAATCAATGAAGTACATGGAAACAACACTTCATATGCTCCTCAACTTCTAATCCTAGGTGAAGAACAGACCGCTAATTGCGAGATCCGAATGCACCATTGCAAATGTGATCAATAAAGCACATAAACAACACTTCATATACCTCAACTCTTAGTGTCAATGGTTAACAGGGCTACCAATTTAAGCAGACCGAATGCACCATCACAAATGTGCGTCAAATGGCATGAAATCGACTATCCACATGTTGAAATATGACACCATCATACCCATCTAGAACATGGGCTAAAAATCGAGACCTCTATTGTAGAAACTAACACCGCCATCGTGTTCGTTTACCTAGAGGTGTAAAATTCATATAAAATTTGTCCAATTTGGACACTGGCACTTGGCCCTCCTGGAATGAGGCTCAATCATGGTTCCGTAATTGATCGTGTGATGTTGGTTCTCGTTGTTCCACCCTATCAGCTATTAATGTCCCGAATTCCATGCTTGCTCAAACTCTTTCTCTCTCCTCGGGGCGCATCCTCGTTGTGAGGGTTTATGTAATACATGGTGGGCGAGTTTACAAAAAAGGTCGTTGGGCTCGGCGGGTTACCAGTGTTGAAAAGGTGGGAGGTCGAGGTTCCAACCCCCACCCCACCTATTTTTGCATATCTAGGTTGGTGGTCCACACCATGCGCTTCCCCACTCAACCTCTTTCATACTCGTCATTTTCCATTTCATAATCATGAATGGTATTTTTTTTTCTCGTGAAAATCATACCTTTATTAAAAGAACAAATTACATGTTGCATCAAACAGTAACAGACTAAACAACCAACCGAGATTGGTGTTCCTTAAAAATGAAGCAAGTAAAAACTAATATACAATAGGGAGAAAAACCATATTTTTCTCCTTTCTTTTTTTCCACCTTCCGCTATGCACCTTGTGTTGACGTGGGGAGACAAGTACGAACCGATTTTCAATTGTAGTCAAAGCCCTATCATGTCCAAGTCCGATGTTTGATGAGTGATGCCTTTTTCTTCACCACAGCCAAAGCAACCCTGCTCGTGTGGGTGGGTCCCCGTTATGTTCAGACATATCAAATGGACTCAAGGTATCTTTTTTCTTGTACTTTCGAGACTATTGTTGGATCGTTTTTCCCATCCGATGTGGGCACCGATTCTTCTCTATCTCCTCTTCTAGGTCACAATGGGGGGTATTTCCATCCTTTGGTGCTTTTTCCTAAGCCCCGAGTCTTTCGTTATCTTTCGTCTTCGCACATGTATTTTGTAAAATGACCGGCTCCGTTCAAAATTCTACATCCCATCGTCGTTTTCATAGTCTATATGTTACAACCATTTTTGTTGTTTGTGTGCCGCTGAACGTTTTCTGCAATCCTTTATCGAGGTCTACCTCGACACAGACACGTGCAAAGGTGAATATTATTTTCTCCAACCGTTGTGTATCTATTAATGTATCTCTCCTAAGCACATTCTCAATGCCTTGTGACGTCATATTCGTAAATGAAGGGGGAGATTATATAACCTTATCAAATCGGGTATTATGGAACAACCATAGTGTTAGTATCAAAGTCCTGGGAAACAAGGGGTGATATAAAGTCCGATAGATTTCAAAACCATGGACCCTCCGGAGGATGTAGTTCTCGTATTTATTAATGCTAAATTTAACTATGAAGAAACCTTTGAATAGAGATGGCTTCACACTCATACCCGCCCTTAAATATCCACTGGAAGAGATCGATTGGTTTGGGCCAAGCTATTGAAGTGGCAGGGGATATGCGTGCTTGTGCCCGATATGTGTTTCCATGTTCAACAATCTCGTAAATTTTAAATCCGGGTCAGGTGTATGGTTCAACCGGTTTACAATGTAGGGCCTTGGGCATTGCTCTCCTCGGTTTTGTAGTCGTTAGGTTGGTTTTTTTGTTTCCTTGAAGAATGTTCTCGAAGGAGGGCCTGGTATCATGATCCCGATTAGAGGCACCGCCACCTCTCGTCTCAATTGTTTTAGTTTTTCCCATCCCCTATTCCCCTCATCGCAACCGAGGTTGAGGATTATGGTAGCACTAGAGGATATAGTGTGATTTCAGGATATGCGGTCTTAAAGTACCGCCTTCATATATCAATAGATGTGATGACAAGGTGAGTACCTTCGTTAACAGAGCAATGTGTATTTTGAGATCAAATACCAACCCGTATCATCGTCCAATACACAATTTTCCTCAACAAGTGTTTTAATAAATATTTGAAAATGATTATTATTACCCGTTCGTGGCGCCGTTGCCTCATCGTTCACTGCCCGAGTCAATGCTAGGTCAATCGTTAGTCGTCGTTATTGGGTCCACCTACAAAATGGAAACCATTCTGTAAGGAGAGTAGCCTTTGGAACTTCCTCGCTCATGATCGGCATCTCGCAACAGCTTTTGGCGTACAGTGCAAAACCGAAAATCCCCAAGCTCATCCATGGAGGGTAGCCTCGCATGTTCCATAACATGTAACCCGTAGGCGGCTGCGCCCTGTAGGTTAGGTGATGAGAGCCAGGTCTCCTTGAAACGCATGTCGTGAGGTCTACCGTCAAAGATGCTCCTAAAGCGTTCGCAGATCCCCACAAGAGGAAATGGGACGCTCAAAACCCAACATGTATCTATCGAATTTCAATTTAGATCGGTCTTCACCTAATACCCATCGTACCGTGATATTTACCATCGGGGCTTCGAATGCACAAGAAGCCTACGAGGGTGTAGGGTAGCCGCATCATTGCAAGTCATGAGGCCGACAGGACAATGGGGAAAGGGAGGTGGTACCTAAAAGTAGGGTAACCCTCGGACCCGTGGTGTCACCATTCCCAAGACAAAGTCGGGTCGAATGCCTTAGTAATTCGGTGGCAGGTATATGTTTACGTCACTTTAAAGGTCACGTCGAGAACAATAGTGAAAACAATGAACCCTAGTTTTTCCGTCGACCACCATCGCTTCTTCCTAACCTTCCGCTCAATAAAATCATCATGGCATGGTATTAACAATTACACACCAACCATATAAATTTTTTACATTTATTATAACATATATTTTTAACATTGTTTTGTTATAACGTTTAGCACATTTATATGGTATGGGTACTGGTTGTGTTAAGTCATTTTTGTTATATGGTTACTTTAATAACCATTAAAATGATTTTTGTTGTGGTGATGATTTAATATGGAGGCTAATAATAACCATTTAACATATAATTTTATTTTTATATGTATTTTTAAATGATTTGTTTTTGTTTTTTTGTTTTTTGTTTTTTTGTTTTTTTTTTTTGTTTTTTTGTTTTTTTAATGGTTATATTTGTTTTGTTTTGCAAGTTGGGGACTAATGAGGAGCGCCATTTTTCAACAAATGAGGGGAGCTCACTGGTCCCACGTGTGCTTATTGGGATGCCATGGGTACCGCCAGGCCCCATTTCCCTCGCCTTGAAAACTTCGAAATTGATCTAACTTCCTTATATGAGCTCGTATTGATGGGTCGTTCGCACCGTTGCGATTAGGGTGATGAGCCTCTTTGATTTTGAAGCTAAGTTTAAAACCTTCGTCACTTTGAATTTTGAGCTTCATAAGCCCTCTTTGTCCCGTGTGTGTCTCTCGGGAGCCACCTAGATCATTCCTCCCCACTACGCGGAGCTTTTGGTCCTTCCAAAATCTCACCACACACCTCCAGGAACCGTCGTACACCCTTTCGCACCACAAGTGTCCTTCCGAAAGGCCACCCTTCCATCTCTCCTTCACTCAGCCTCGGGAGTTTCAAGCGAGAGTCGACACCGTATCCGTAAACTCGTAGTGCACAATCTCTCGTTAAATTACATGCTCAAATTATGTGACCAAATATGACCCAAAAATTTCCACATTTTCCACTTCAAGCTTATAACATACTCGATGGTTTGTCACATCAAAATGGAATCAATAATACTCAATATCAATGTACATAAAAATACTGTCACGCATCGTTATTTAAAAAAACATCATCAATTTTACAAAAAGAAATGCAACACATGATTTACAAAGAATGGCCTTGAACACTACTATATCGAGGAAAGAACCATCTTTTTCCTAATAAAGAGGACCACCATGAATGTGGTGGATTCATTTTTTCTAATTAAATCGTTCCAAAGAATTAAGGCACCAATGTTTCTTCATCCCCACGGACAAGCGGATGGAGCCTCGAAGCTGTGGATACGGAGGTCCACTTTGTCGCTGAAAAAGGTTTTCTTTCCAAAACTTCTTAACTTAATTTTTCCCTATTATGGAGAAGGTCGGCCTACTTATCCTCCTTTTTTCTCATTATTTTTAAACACTCAAGAATGACATGATTATGTAAACCGCAAAATGTAGTTAAGTCTTCTTATGCCATGATTTACGTTTTCATGATTAGCAACATGCTTATAATTAAAATGAACTTGTGAATATCGAGATTTGTTTTACTCCTTCTGTGATCTCCGTGCGTATCATGGTGATGAGAGCTTGTCTCGTTCATATTGCGACATGCACTTCCATGGGATGATGGTGTAGTTTTCTCTATCATTCTTTTCCCCCCGACAAGTTCAATAATGTACGTTTGTCTCGCATTGTCATTATGGTGATGAGAGCTTGCCTCAAATTTCTCTCTGCAATATTTGTTTTCATAAGATGATGGTAGTTTTCCGGTCATTCTTTTTCCTCAATGGTTTCATCAATGTCATGGAAGTTTTCCAAACACCTTTGATCATTCCTTTTGTCTGGTATCCCAAACTTGTGAGGAGTGTCTTTGCATAGCCTCCAATGGCTGAGCGTGCCTTGTCCATGACCCCAAGTCCCTCCTCCTTGTATCCCATCCTCGTAAGGAGTCTCATGCTTGCCGTAATGGGTATATCCACATTTTGCTAAACATAAATAATAGCATGTGAAGATGATACTAAAGAATAACTTTCTAAACTATTTACCTCGTATGTCGATTTGGAAACATGTGAAGAGTGTCTTCCGAGCCTTCATTTCTTCACTTCTCCCGAGACTCGTCGCGGCTTGCTTCTAAAGCTAAAATCACCTGGCCTCCTCCTTCTCTTCTTGTAGAAGTGTTTTTAATGCATCATGATCTGGCTTGAAGGCTTTCGTCATCGTTACCAATTCTTCTAATGCCTCTATCATGGCTTGCAACTAAATGTGAAATTGTTGTTTATCCTCCTTTATTCCTATAGGAGTGTCTTAAATTCCTCATGATATGCTTGAACACTTTTGGTCATTGCACTTCAATTTCTTCCAATGCTCGTCGTGGCTTTCAATTGAAGCTCTAACCACCGTTGTCCTCCTTCTTCCTTCGTGAGAGTAGTCAACTCAACATTATTCATCGCTTTGCTTCGCAAGCTTTGCTGCCAACATGTCCTGGCTGACACCCGAGCAAGGTCTCATACATGCATTTGACATCCTCTGAAGTACGTACGTTCAATGGTTCATGCTTGGCAAATTAAGCAACATCAAGAAGACCGCTCGATACCACTTGATCCTCAAAATTTATGATGTCTTCTTTTAACCGAGACATTTTTCTTCGATGATTCGTTAAAATTGCATTTCATCAAAGCATTAATGAACACATATGAAAATATAATTAAGAGGAAAAAAACATGTCAACAATCATACATAAAAACACAAGAGGTTTAATAACGAAGTTCATCCAAAGCAGACTACGTCGGCCTTAGTGTCTTGATGGTGTTGGCCATTTCATTCAATGTTGTAACCGGGTGATACTGCATATGGATGTTGTTGACTTGCTACATATGAAAAGCTCTCAACATGAGTGGATAATTTTCCATGAGACGTCTCACACAAGGAACTCTCACTCATCACAACCTCCTATCGCATGACAACTTGACATGGTGAAAGAGTATCATGCCATCAAGGCAACAAAGTGATCTCACAAACATAACTCACCATCCATGATAAATACATACTAAACAACACACATAAAAATTCGTGATCTTTACATCAATAGGAATCAACAACAAATAAACATGAAGAATCCACATCATACATCAAGCAAGAATTGTCATGACATAAAGAATCCCACAACATTAATCAATTTAGTGCATGGAAACAACACTATACCTCAATCCCTAATGTCAAGTTTAAGAATAGGTTTCTCGATCTCCGGATCCGAATTCGACCATCGCAAACGTGGCATCGAATGGTTTCCAAACGACCGTCCACATGCTAAAAACCGACACCGTCATCCCCATCCGGAATATGGCTAAAAAACAGACCTCCGTTAAACCGACACCGCCATCATGTTTGTGTCACCAGGGAGGTAAAATTCATATAAAATTTGTCCAATTTGGACACCGGGAAAATTCTGGCCCCTCCGGAAATGAGGCTCAATTCATGGTTCCACTACCTTCGCATGCTAGCTCATGGTTCCATTTACATAAAATATTAATGTCTCGACCCATGCCCTCCAACTTGCTCTCCTCGGGTGCATATGTGGTGAGGGCTTATTTAATACATGCAGGTGAAGTTTAAAAAAAATGTTTTTGGCCTTGTCGGTTAATGGCGGAATCAAAAGGGAAAGTTGAGGCTGGACGGGTCTCAAACTTCAACCCCACCTATTTTCGTGTATTTGTTTTATATCCATATAAAAATAGTGGGCGGAACTGCACCATGCGCCCCGACCCAACCCTTTGCCTTCATAATTTCTTACCGTATCACAACCATGGTATGGTACTCATACTGACCCACCATAAATTCCTTAACGTCGCTACAATATATTTTTAACATGGTTTGTTATAAAGTTTAGCACATTTATATGGTATTTAGTAGCCCACATCATCTCGCAGCAACGAAACATGTCGTGGATCATTTAACATTTTTAGTTACTCATGGTCAGTGAGCTCTTTCTTTCCAAATACTCATCTTATTCAGCTTGATTCCTCGCATCACAAGACCCATTAGTCAATTTCTTGCAAGCAAATCCACCCTAGGAATCAAAAAATTTTACTTTTTCTAAGTGCTTGGCAGTTAACATGACCTCCTTTACCGCACAGTAGCATGCTAATGACTGTTTTGCATGAAGAGTGGGAAGACCAAGACTCCATGGCTTCCGGGCGACCGCGTTACCCGACCAAGCCACCCAAGGGCGTTCAGAAATGAAAATTGTCAATGAAAAACATAAACTAAGGAATCAAATGAAATACAAGGATCAATACTCTTACTTGGAACTACGAAAGTGAATTGTCGGCATACTCTACAATTACTCGAGGAAGTTTTTCTCTTTTTCTCTCTCGACACCCTCACCAACTTCAATTCTCTGGTGAAAATGAGGGTTTTTTTTCCCTTCTTATAATCACTTCAGAGGTATGAATCATCTCAACCGCCTTATTTTTTGAAGCAATTATTTCTTGCTTTGTTTTTTAAATGCACCATTCACTATTCTACTAATATTTGAACATGCTTGCATGATTTTTAAGTAATTATTTTCGCACCGACCACTCTTGACTCAACATGAGCACATTTTTTTGTAGTTTTTCTCTCTTCAAACAAAACCCTCCAACATTTTATTTGGGCTCATAAAACTTGAAGGAAGATTTGAGCAATTCTTTTTATCTATTTTTAATGCCTAAAACGAAAAAATACATATCGAGTTTATCCGAGTCATTAAAATTTTACGAACAATATTGGAGTTCACTTCGCCCTCGATACTCAAAAAATGAGGAAGCCGCCTATCGAGCATACGTTTCTTGGTTTATCAAGTTCAAAGTGGACCAACTTATGGCAAAAGAACTATGCCGGTGTATACTATGAACCCTTGGTCACACCCGTCATAAACATGACAGAGGTACCCCTAGAGTCGTGTTTATGCTTTCATACTCCATAAATATGAAAAGAAAACCGAGCTACCCTCTCCGGACGCGTTAAAATTAATAAAATTGGGAAAAATTTCTGGACACAAGAGTGGCTTCATTATCTATATTCGAAGTATATTTTGGTAGTAAAGATTTTTCACCCTTGAACATGGCACCCCTCAGCATATTCTCTTCATCGCCTTCTTCGAACCTTACCATCCCATGAGTTTATCCTTGATACTTCGATGTTCGTATCCTTGTATCCTAACACTTTGGTGTTCTTTAAAGTTCAAGATGTTCAGTCACCCGATATCGTGATACTATCGTTTTGTGATATGCCTACTCTCTCCTCATGGTCGTAACAACCGTTCACCATATTCTCATATATTTCCTCTTCAATCTATTTACCCCATTGCTCTAATTCTATCTTATTAGAAAATAATTTCTTGTCTCTATTTCGTGTCAATTTATCTAGGACACCTCATTTACCTGACATATCTTCCTATTGGGATTTCAACAACTTATCTAGGAAGCATTTAGAAACATTCAGTACCGGAACTTGCGTCCTTAGTGGCAAAGTTACCTTACGTTTGATTTGGGTTTTCCATGATTAGCCCCTAGTCGAATGATTCTACATGTGTTCGACATCAACACCTTTTATTCGCACTTGCTAGATCAGACCGTGCATCTTGGAGACCATCATCTCATCAGGCCATCCCCACGTCTCTGGCTAAAAGTTTTCATCATTGATTGGTAATCATATGATTTCTCACATGCTTGAATTCAACCCCTTATTCGCATGTGTAGAATTAGGATTTTTATGGAAACTACGACCAAGACCTTGGGTAGAGTCTTATCACTCAACATTGTTTCCTCTCACAACTTGTGTCTATTGTTTTTGAAGACAACTCATCATATTGATAAATATTGACAATTTTCCACATTGTGCCTATTAGTGGACCTAACAATCATACCTTTCCGGAAATCATTCTGATTTTTATACTCTGAAAGTATGGGAATGGATGACTCATGACATGCTTTGTATATCACACATGTTATTTGTTTCGTGTCTCCCTAGGTCCGAATCTCCCATCCCTCTCTTCAACACAATTTGTAAAGTAATTCGGCCATCATATTCTTATCCTAACTCACACTTTAGGGGGTATTTGTTATATAGGACATGACCTCATTTTCATTTGGTGAGAATAACGCTTGGATTGGCATAAAACCTAAGTTACAAGCTCATTTTTATGTTGCAGTAACACAATTCCCATAAACAAACACTTCACGTTCTAATGCGATACATGAACCAACAAGGTGTGTTAATCCCCAGTTAACACTATGTTTTGCTTAAAGGGTCGCACATCGGGATTTTCGCGAGCTTCCCAAGGTCAAAGGTGAGTTGATCATCTATCACTCCATCTTTACTCCAAAAATCTGGGAACATCTACCTCGTAAATGTCAAAGGAAATTACCAATCCTAACATAAGCAAAGGCTGAAGAAAGAGAAAATAAAGCAAGAGTAAGTAACATATACCCTTTATGGAATGGAACTTGTGAAGAAATCGTGAGGACCGAGCTTCTCATCGCTTATAACTGGAGTCTAGGCTAGAGCACTGGGATCATAATTTTAGTATTGTTATGCTGTTTGTGACACACTTGAGAGAGAGAGAGAGAGGGAGAGTGAGTTAAGGGAAACTTTGATACAATAATTACAGGTTGTCATCATTCTTCTCACTTATGATAGTATATATTTGCTCGTTTTGTCTATGTGATGGTATCGACACATTCTTTCAGATATTTTGATTCAATTGTAAGACTAATGTTTATCATTGATGCATACAAATATACATGTCATCGTATGTTAATAAAATTGGATTGATTAAAGTTTTATATGTTGTGGATATTAATTCCGTATCTTTTCTATGTGTAGGTCATAATATGAGACAGTATGGTGTTTCTTCCTCCACTGCTAATCGAAAACCTCCGTAGATATGTGCGAAAGATGAACATGTAATATCTCTCTATTTCTTTTTTCAATTTATGCGATTAACTTAATATGTCCGAATGTACCTTTTGGTGTCATATACCTTGATTCCTTACTTTTCCTCGTGTAGATAAGGAGAACCCTGGGAGGGTTTATACCAATACCCGTACATTGGATCCCTTGGCAACAACCACAAGCCAAGGGAGTAGTACTAGTTTACATGCTAAGAATGGTCTAGTTCAAAATAGATCTTGTAGAAGGTACTGAAGCAGCCTTTTGAGAGATGGGAAAGTGCATACTGAATCGTGGTTACCGACAGTTTTCTCCATTTTATAGACCTCATTCAACCATTATACGGTAAGAGAAGACAATCAATCCACACTAATAGCTAAATTCTGAGAACTACTTTATACGACCATGTTAATCAACACAACGAAGGAGAATAAAATGCCTTTATATCAGAGTTATTAAGAAAAAAAGGAATTACAAATGTTGAGGAAGAAAACAAATAAGACCAAAGCATGGATGGCTCTGTACCATATACAAGAATTTCCAAATGGATTTCTGATACTGGACAATAAATCATAGAGTGTATGGCATGAATAACCAATCTAAATTACAGCAATATTGTTGTTAAAACTTGAGAAAACAGAAATCACTTTAAAATTTTTGATACTAAAAATGACTTCACATGAAAATGTGATTTTGGGAATGAGATCAGAATAATAAAAAGAAAGGCAACGAAATTTAGAATAAAACCAGTGCAACATCTTAGTAGGATGCAGATCATACCATATTGAGATGAAATGATAATTGAACAAACCACCTATACTGTTTAATTTCTAATGGAATCTACTTAACCATATGAGTTGCAAAGAGAAGGAAATAATTCCACATTGGAACTACTAAATGAAGAGGAATGTAGGCCACATGTACCTTTATAGACTCTAGTGATAGATAAAAGGCTTCTAATAAGTGCTCTAGTGGTGAAACAAACAAGATAAAAATAATGTTGACTTAACCCTACATCTAATGAAATTCACTAAAGCACTTGAGATAAGACAAATTAGAAGAAGGAAGTAGCCACCAACAAAATCCATTTATTCAAATTATACAGCATTATTGAAGTTTGAGAAGAGGCAATTCTACACGTGATTAAAATACTCACTAGAGAATTTCATGAAATTCACCGCCAATCGTCGCTATTCGAATACTGTCGCTTCAGAGCGACAAGGCTAGAGGGCGGTGCAAACCGTGGTTTACCATACTGTCAGTAGCTTCTCGACACAACTAAAAGTGCGTCGCAAGATTTGCCACTTTTCCGTCGCTTCCAAACAAGCGTCACTCTTCCGACGTCTCCTAATCCATCGTGCAGCTCGACTCTCTATAAACTGTCACGACTCGCGACGAAACAGGGTCCGATGTTTGAATGTCGCTTCTTCCGACGCCCATAAACTCACAATTACGCCAAAAATGTGGTCCGACGTTTTGATCGTCGTTCGACGTCTCAGAACCGTCACAATTACGATGAAATGTGGTCCGACGTTTTGAACGTCACTCTTCCGACGTTCAAATCGGGCTACAATTACAACGAAATGGTCCGATGGACGTCGCGCTCGACGTTTATAAACTCGTCACACCCGATGTTTACAAGACGCTCTAATGGCGACGAAGGTTCAATTTAAAAAAAAAATGAAACTTTAAAAGAGGAAAAACGCCGTTTTGAATATATTATATGTAGTAAAATAGTGCATGAAGCTGTCATATTTTCACATTTGAAGATTTGAAGCCAAATATCCATCTGCAAAGTGGAAGTCCTACCCCACAATGATAGTAAAAATTACCTCATGTCACATGCTGTGACTTCGATATTAAACCCGTAACGGTCCACATGGAGATTATCGACAATCCGAGAAAGCATCCAAATATGCCCAAGGCACTATAAGAAAGTGAAATAGCAAAGTATGTAGAATAGTAAACAACAGAGCAGAGTACCGAATACCCATTGTTCCAAATACAAATTAAAGTACCCAAAAACTTTTCGAACAGAAAAACGTTTAATCATGTGAGGAGTGTGATATGTCCCAAATATAAAAAGACCATGAGACCATATCAATAAACCAACATAGACCAACATCGTTAGTTTTGAAGGCAGAGTGATAAACATTAATCATTTTTTTCACGAGAAAAACGCTCGTTTTGAATATATTATATGAAGTAAAATGCACCATGAAGTCATTACATTTTCACATCCCAAGATTGGAACCCAAATATTTATCCGTAAATGTGAAGTCCCACCCGCATGCTGATAGAAAAATACCCCATGTCACACACATGGACTTGATATTAAACCCGCACCCGTCCACATGGAGATTATCGACAATCCGAGAAAGCATCCAAATATGCCGAGGCATCTATAAGAAAGTGAAATAGCAAGTAGGTAGAATAGTAAAGTACGTATACAGAATACCGACGTCCATTGTTCCAAATACAAATTAGCACCTGCAACCATGAACAGAAAACGCTAATCATGTGAGGAAGACCATCGTACCATATCAATAAACCAACAACATAGACCAACATCGCTGTTTTGAAGGTAGTGATAAACATTAATCATTTTTTTTCACAAGAGAAAAACATTGCTTTTAATATATAATATATGAAGTAAAATATAGTCCATGAAGTCATTACAACAATATAGAGATAGATTGCTCTGTAGATAAGAAAAATGAAACCGATAGCCGTTTCCTCTTTTTAAGAATGCCGGGAGGCAGTTCTATATCTTGCTTGCCGCTGTCCCTTTTATAATTCTATGTTGATTATTTAATTTCACCCATATTTTAACCTGCCCATACTTTTTGACCTTTGTTCATCCTTTTATCCTTTTTATCATGATACATCGTGGTAAATAAAAATTTATGTAAGGATAATTTTTACAAAAGTTCCATCATTTCTTCCCACCATTGAACTTCTCTCGGGGGTAATTTATCTTTGCAATCTCTTAAGTCACTCACCTCCTCAGAGTCCGAAGAAATTCCAGTCGATTTGGGAAAATGATTTACTTGGCGTTCAAGATAAAATAAATTCTCCAATCGTCATGAAGGTTTTTCTCCTCGTAGGCAATGCCGCCGTTTTCGATGAACTCATGTTGAAGAACTAGCTTGATTAGATTGTGATATTTGTCCAATTTTTAAATATAACTATTTATGTCCATTAGCTTATCTTTCTAACTATAGGATCGGGTAACTTTCATTTAACAAAATATTCAATCTTTTCCGAAGGCAATGATTTCTTCGTATATCTCAGCACCTTCGTTCTAAATTTCTGTACTCGCAGTTCTTTTAGTAAAACTTTCTTTTTTATTTCTAGAATTGTTCCTACCCCGTCCGAATACCAATTTTTGCAAGTTGATTCTTAGTCCCATTCAAAATATGTATAAGTCTACTGGTATTTTCCGGAATATTTCCAACTTGTCTTGATCTCTCAATCTCATCCGTGAGTCAATTTAACTAAGTTATTCTCGTTCATCCATTATCCACTGAGACCAACATCTTTATTGATCGAATGATATTATCCCAAAGAATATCATTTATTTTTTTTAAAGGTTTTCCACTGTGAGATCCTTTTCCAATGCTTTGATCGTTTTTTCTAATTTGTCTACTTTCTGCTTTAATGCTGAACACTCATTTTTGAAAGATCATATTTATGTTCTAGAGTGGCCACCTTTGTTCCTTTGTTTTTGTGAAGCTCTTATGGCCCTAATGTTCATATCTTCCATTGACTTTGTTAATTCATCGTTGTTCAAATTTGGCAGTAGTTGCTTGCGGACAATTCTCAACAATGACTCCGTTGTTGCCGATTCTCGTCACTACTCCCTATCAGAGATACCAGAATATTTGCTCGTTTATCTTTTAATGCATTCTCAAGCTCTTTTTCGCCTTCGCGTAAGTCGTTTAATTCAATTTTAAGAGCAAATCCATTAGTTCTTCCTCATAATTTTGCTCGATGATTTCTCAGTCAGGATGTCTTTATGCTTCAGAATTTAATTGTTTTCTTTCGTAGCCGCAATATCATCATCTTTTTCTTTCTTGATCAAAGCTTCAATACCTTTTCACATCTTTAGGATTATGACCCAAACCAATGATTATTTCCTCTCTAAAGTTTTTGATTCTATTATCTCAGGCTCGGGAGGAGGCTTTTTCAAGTCGCAACCATGTATTAGCATTATCTAAAGAATCTCTGAAATTATGGGTCATCATTGATTTATCCGTCGCAGAATAAATCATCTCACTGCTTGTTTATGGGGAGTTTAATTTGATCTTAAAAGGATGGACACTTTACTAAGACTTCAAATTAGTCCTAACTTAACTGTACCGGTTCGAGGTCGCTACACTGGGTTTCCAATGGCCTATTAACATCTTACTCCTCGTTGGATGTCAAGTCGACATCAATCTTTCTTGATTTTTTCGAGCCATCTTCAAATATTGGTTGTACACTTGAATTCTAAGTGGACTGGCTCGGCCTTTATATTGGTGAATGTTATTTTGATGTCCTGCGCTTTTACTAGAGTACTTGAAAGAAGATATTTAAACACTTTGTTGCCTCTCTCGTATTCCCGTTTTTAAAAATTAGTGGATGTCCGACCACCGTATCCGTTTGCTAACTCCGTCTTCTCTTCCCCGGGCCGCCGTGGATTTCCCTGAATGATTCATCTTCCTTCGGAAGGGGAGTTAATTTCTTCCTTTTTAACATTTGGTCAGTTTCCGAAGAGCCACCAATAGGAGTAGTTGTTTTAAAATTTTCTCTTCTTTTTCCTTTTCTATATTCGCAGGAGTTTGCAAAATAGAAATTTATGGCTCACCCATCCGAGAGAGAATTTGTCCTTGACCTTTGTTCTTTAAAGCCCAAGCCATGTACTGTCATTATGAATTTTTCAATTATTTGTATACGTTCCTTTTCTTTCCTTTGGGATTCTACCGCAACTGCATTTGACCGCAAATTTTGTTGGAAGTCTCGGTCAAGAAGATCTCTCGCACTCGTCCAAAGATTCTGTGCCGAAGTATCTTTTCAAGATCTTTCTTATTACATTTTCAACATTGACCTCGCCACTATCGTTAACCAATGTCCTTCCGTCCATCTTTATCCATATTAGCATATTGTTCTATTTCTTCCGGGTTTCTTTGATGGATGTATGGTGACCGTTTATTTTTCATTCTTCTATCACATATAAAGTTGCTCGATCATAAGGAACCCAATAGAAACCCTTTTGGTAAATGTAGGATGGTCTTCAACTTTTCGCTTCGTCCTTGTACTCTCTTCCCCAGAGTTACAAATGAAGGGACCTAATTGGCTCTGGATCCCCGAGTTGAGTCACATCGCAAAATGAATTATATCCCATCTATTCATCCCATCAAATTATTCTAATGCAAAGAGTCTCATTGGGACATACTTGGGTAGTTTGAATGGGCATAATTCACATCCATATATCCTGATCTTTGTGTAGTTTTGATATAGGTACCTACCACCCATCTTCTAGAATAAGCTTTTTGAGAGTCAAGGATTTTCGATTTCATTGTTAATTCTAGGAGGAGAGACTTCGTCAACAAGGTATTTGGCAGGATGGAACAAAAAGGTCGTACAAACCTAATAGTAGGAATAAGGAGAATCGTGAGATCCGTGAGTAATGGAGACCAAAAGATGACCGACCTAGGATTCCCTCCTAGGATTCTCTTTGGCATCAAGTTTCAACATAAAAAAGGAAATTCTCTGACTAAAGTAAATCATGAGACACATATGACAAAGAATACTTAAATACTCTCTCATTCTCTAACCATGAATGATCATGGATTTTGCCGAAATATAAGATGAAAATGATTTTGGGATGCCATAAGAGGCTATCCAGGGGTAAAAATGGATAACAATACTAGGGTTAAGTGATCAACATACTCACTAGTATTTAAGCTCATTATGGAAGATATCATGTCTAAAATAACTCTACCCCCATCAGTAAAGAAAGCATAACCATAAGGGGGAGGTTTTTAGGTCAGATGCTCGTGCAATATGAAGGTTTGGCATAGGCGTTTAACTCTTCATGGGATAACTTTAGTAGATTTCTCTTTGTTAACTTAACCATGGACAGGGGAGTGAGAGTTTGGACTGTGGTTGGAATTGTGTTAGTTTCTATTTATGGATCGAGCAAGGATGGGGAAAGCGATTATTTTCTCTGACTTGGGGATAAAACTGCTCGTTGGTCGGGATCATAGTTTGCATGGCAGTAATGGATTAACTCAGGAAAAATGTGGACCGAGGGGAGAAGGTACATGGGAAGATTGGATTCCCAAAGTCCAAAAATGTCAGAACCATTCAAATAATTGTCTTTGCAGCGGCAAAATATTCGAAGAGGATTCTCACTGAGAAGCAGGTCTTTAATTTGAAAATCCATATCGACTAAAGGAAAATAATCCAAGTCCTTGTGAGGGGCATTGATGGGCACGACATTCAGAGCTACAGGAGCTTCCATTTCTGGTTCTTGTGGATTCAAAAATGGAATTTCGGGGTTTTTGTGGAAAAGGGGCACAATTACCAGTTTTGGGAATATAATTGCAGTTCTAGGAACGAAAAAGACCAAACTAAACTTCTTTTCAGACCTTAGTGCAGAATTAAAACTAAAACCAAGATTTTTTACAGAGTTTAGGGGGGAATTGGAATAAATGTTTACATGAAATGCTGTTTTCGATAGTCAGTTATGACAAAGAAGAACTCGAAATACTGCTTCAATTTCTTCAGTTACAGCATCTGCCTTGTCAAGCTTTAACAGTTGGTTTTTGAATTTGGTTGCATGGAAGACTGGCTAGCGCATGGAACAATGAAAATGACGCAGACACAATTTGTTTTATTTACAAAGTCAAAAGGGTGGCGGGGAACAATGAAAATGACCCGAAAAATATTAGGGCGAATTTGATAAGAAATTCGCGTCACAACTCTCTCTCCGTACGCCAGCCAACTTCGAACCCGAAAAATATTAGGGCGGAATTCATTTGGTTTTCGCGTCACAAAATTGGTCGACGTCAGCAGGCTATTTTGGAACGCGAATTTGGTTTGAATTATGGTTTATCGCCGTTTGAAGTCCTGCGGGCTCGACTCAAGAGAACCGGGGTCGTGAACACTGTTCAAATATAAAAATCCTGCTTAATAAAGAGACAAGATCACAGGCTTTTTAACCGACCCGAGGATTAGATGAGTTAACAAACAAAAGGATAGCTAACTTGACTTGCACGTGGTCAAGCCCTCTACCAAAACCACGAGCGGAATCACAAAAGCGGGTTGCCCATATCACACCGCTTTTGCGGAGTAGGCGGTATTTCCTATTCGCGAGCGATTCCATAGGGAATGCGACACGTGGTGAAGTGACCCCCGGAAAACCACTGTTTAACCCACGCCATCGCACGTTAAAGCCCAACGTTGGAAGCCGAGCGAAATTTCCAAGAGTCGTCGATTTGGAGAAGGGCCATCGGACGGTGGTCGCACGTTGAAATTGCCCGGAGGTTAACTAAGGTGTGCGGAGGATAGCCAGGTACGATACGAGTGTTTGATTGGTTATTGATATATATAGGTGGGGCCAGAGTATAATGAAATTGTTTAATTAAACGATTGGCGGATAATTAGCATAAGTCTGGAGCGTGATTGTTGTAAGGCTGGGTGGTGAAATATAGAGCCGAAAGTTCATTACATGTTATTTATTTAAAAATAAACGTGGAGTATAAATACAAAGTGTTGAAAGTTAAACATTGGTTATAAGGCTTGGAGATAATATAAAGTCGGGAATATAAATTAAAGTCCAACCATTGTGGATGGTATTTATTTATCAAATTTTCATTTAATTTGATACATTAAACCAAGAAAGAAGAAGTCACGAAGACCTAATGAGGAAAAGAACTAGGTAAACCAAGGGAAGGGTTTACGTGTTTACTTTGTAGACACACCCGCTCTCCTTTAGGTCCACTGCTTATTTGTGTCATACCATGATCTCTTCTCTCGGCATTTAGTCATTACACGCTCATTCTAGGAATAAGGAGTTATTTTCTCTGTAAAAATAAATCCCTACCAAACATCGACAATGCATCAAGGATATCTTTCATGCTGGCATACAAGGCATATGTTCTACTTCTAAAATCATGTCTTGAAGTGATGTTACTGGAAATTATTCACCAGCTGGTTTCATACCAAAGTCTTTTTCACATTTTCAGCATCCAATACATGAAAAAGATAATGGTTTAAAACAACATAAATATTTGAAATTTTGCAATAATTGTCTGGCACACTTTGAATATGAATTTTGAAGTAAAGTGCATGATGCTGTATAGGATCAAGTGTCATTTTAAATACCAAATGTTTCACAAGAAACTTCTCAACATGCTACCCTATAGTAAGGATTAAATGACAATATTGCATCAACTATTTCCATACAAAAGGCACCCCTGCCTATGATCAAATGTACACAAATGTTGTAGATCTCCAAAGACCACAATCAAATGTATTCCACAAGGCCAATACTGTATGATAAATGAAAAGGAGTTTGCAACCAAAAATACCTTAGGCAACTAATTCAATTAGATACACCAAACCATCAGCAAAAAGGAAAACCAGCCTACTTGGCCCCAATATTTTCAACCGGGTCCTCTAATTCAACCAATAAAAAGGCCAAAACCATAGCATTGAGATACATTTCATTACACTGTCAATAACAATAAAATTTGACTCAGCCATAACCCTTTCCTTTTAGACCACTGGGTAACAAATATGTTTCCTTTCACCTTTGAGTTTTCAAATTATGCCTACCAAATCTAAGACATTTAAGAGGGGGAACTAATACAACGTTAAAAACAAAACTAGAGCACACATCTAAAATAACAACCCTCCATGAAAAATTAAAATAACACATTAAAATCGAATATAAGTGGACAAGGAAAGATCCACCGCAGTGAAGTTTCACGTGCAGGTGACCTTCCTTTAAACATAATTTTTTCTCTGACCTGTAATTTTTTTTTCACTGAGCCATCCTTGTTGAAGTACAACTCCTTTTCCATATCTCTTGTATTAACTACCTTCTCTCTGTCACGTAATCTCAGAGTCCCTCTTCTGCTTGAGAAATTAAAGGAAATGGGTGAAAAAACTGAAAGAGAAGACAATTGTCTGCCATAATTATCAAACATTGCACCCAACTTCTTCCCCTTTCCATTGTTACCCAATGAGGTAGATGTGGCAATTGTTGTCATACTGCCCAAAGCATAGGTCATCTTCTCTCATGCTGAATATAGAATTACAAGATCTTCATATTAGTATGAACCTTAAAAAACATGACTCCCATTGCTAAAAACCACTTTTAAGTTGTAACAGGCAAACTAAACAACTATCGCAACTTTTGGCAACTTCTGGAGCATTAAGAGAGAAACAACCAAAGAGAAATACAACCACAATCCTCATTTCAATGAGACCGGACTATATATTTGCATTAAGATAATAGAAAGAAATCACGACTATATTAAGGCCAGCACAAAACAATCTTTAACCAGTGTCTCTCGCGGCCTTCAGGTTGCCATGCTAGAGGTTGTATATTTTTAATTTAAATTCTTGACCTCTCGTGCCCATCTATGAATGCATCCAATGGGATATCTACATCAAATGCTCCTTTATATCCCCAAAAACAAATTCCCTACTACAAGAGCACCATTATTGATGGATCACCCCACACCATCCCACCCACTAGAAACGGTGAAAAAGGAAACCCGAGAAAACTTCTGAAATATCTCAAGATGACTATATGGGTGGTTCTTATGAATCAACCAACCATTCAGAACATGCTCATCAATCAAAACCATGAGTATTATGTGACAATATTCAAGCAGGCACTGAATCGGATTTCTGAAGCTATGTTAGAGAAACCCTAAACTCTCACTGAAAATAGGTGAAATGTGGCACCACTCAGAGATCGACATGTGCCAATTGGTACAAGTGGTAGACAATTGGCATGCTCAAACAACGAGGTGATGCAGGAATGACATGAGGGAGAAAATATCAGAAAAGCCCCAAATCTGGAGAACTAAAGCTCATCACCAACCCGAGATTGACAACTTTACATGATGTAACCTATGAAATCGTAAATGGAGAAATCAGAGTAACAATAAAGTAACCTATGTAACAATAAAGTCGGATTCATCCTGGGAGTGGTAATGGGAGAAATCATAGTGAACAACAGGAAACATGCAAAGTTGCTTACAATCAAATAGATGAAAAAACACATACAAAAAACCTAGATAATAATCATGAACAAGCTTAATATTGAATTATGAACTGTAAAGGAACTTACAAAATGTGACATTAGGAACCTGGTCAAGTGCACAAGCAAAAATATCCTGGACATGACCCTGGTTGACAAGTTGTATTGCTCATGATGCAAGAGGATTTGTACCTGCACTGCCAAGTCAATCAAAATCCATCATTATCTATACAATAAATACAAGTAATTGATGTAGTATTTTTTTACTCTAAGATGCATTCTTATGATAATGTTAGAACATATGTTGAAAATTTCAAAACATACATGAATAAGCTCCTCTTCGTTTCAAGAACAATTTATTGGAGTCGCATGAACTTGGAACAAGCCTCCCACGATCTGAAAGAGTAGCAACTAAGTCAACAATGACTTTTTGTTGCTACGCTGGATCGAGGGAGGTTTGCTCCAAGATTAAATCGCTCCAATAAATTATTCTCTACTAAACAGGGCCAACCACGTGAAGGTGGAAGCTCTTATGGCCCCTCCCCCCCCCCCCCCTCACATCACTCTCAATTCCCCAATACCCAATCTATATTTCATTTTTTACTTTCATGAGCATAAAAAAAAATATTCAATAACTAATAAAAAAACAATTCAACAAAAAGTACGCAAGGAAACATTAAAATTAATGCTTGACATAAAAATAGTATGATAAATGAGTTTTTTATATAACGCAAAAAACGTTCCAAGTATGGTAACGTTTGTCTTATAATAATACAATATTTTACATTATCGAATTTTATTTTTCTTCTTCCTATTTTTAAAGCTCCTAATTACATCATCAATATCATCATGCTCTGCTCCTGTTTCGTGCCTTTCGACCCGCACTACTGACCTAGTTGCGTAGTCACGATGTCTGGTCTCATCCAGTGACGGGGCATCGCCTACAAAAACAAATAATATTAAATTTTAATTGTCGGTTTTTAAATATCATTGAACTAGTTCGGTAATATTAATAAAAAAAATTGCAATGAGATTATTTACCTGGTGCACCAGTTTTCGCCGCTGACCTAGTTGCGTAGTCACGATGTCTGGTCTCATCCAGTGACGGGGCATCGCCTACAAAAACACATAATATTAAATTTTAATTGTCAGTTTTTAAATATCATTGAACTAGTTCGGTAATATTAATAAAAAAAATTGCAATGAGATTATTTACCTGGTGCACCAGTTGTCGCCGCTGACCTAGTTGCGTAGTCACGATGTCTGGTCTCATCCAGTGACGGGGCATCGCCTACAAAAAAATATAATATTAAATTTTAATTTTCAGTTTTTAAATATCATTGAACTAGTTCGGTAATATTAATAAAAAAAATTGCAATGAGATTATTTACCTGGTGCACCAGTTTTCGCCGCTGACCTAGTTGCGTAGTCACGATGTCTGGTCTCATCCAGTGACGGGGCATCGCCTACAAAAACACATAATATTAAATTTTAATTGTCAGTTTTTAAATATCATTGAACTAGTTCGGTGATATTAATAACAAAAATTGCAATGAGATTATTTACCTGGTGCACCAAATATTTATTACTTAATTTGTGGGGTCACAGATAGTCACAATGTCCGGTCTCATCCTTGTATGACGGGGCATCGCCTACAAAACAGATAATATTAAATTTTAATTATCAGTTTTTAAATATCATTGAACTAGTTCGGTAATATTAATAAAAAAAATTGCAATGAGATTATTTACCCGGTGCACCAGTTGTCACCATTGGGACTGTTGCCCCATCTTCCTCTCTGGTGGTAAGATCCTCAAGGGAAACATTCTCTCTCATTTAAACAAAAAATGTTATATGGACAACCATCAAGGTATAATTAGAAAAAATTATAAGTGGAACATCATCGTCACTACCACCGATAAGAGTATCGTTTGCCTCCGGTCCCCACACAATGATCAAAGGTACGTGAGGATTATCTACATTTGCCTCTAAAACTCGGTTACTCGTGTCGCTGGTAGTGTTGCTCCCCCGATTTAAACAAAGTTGTTAGACATTAAATTTATGGATGAAAAAAAACATATTGAAAGGTTAATGTTTTACCTTATCAGGCATTCTGGATCTTGGGACCTGCCCCAAGCTTATGCGACGTTCAACTACGGCTTGATAGCCGAAATGGAAAGCTATATTTTTATCTTCCTCTGTTGTTTCTGTTCCGAAGTCATCACCCTACATTACATATGTCTGTGTATTTTTAATCATATTTGATAGGATTACAAAAACATTGGAAGGCGATACAATTAATTATAAGATGTTTAGCTACTTAATTACAATTCTTGCGGCCAATTTCAATTAGCCGCCCTGGCCTAGCTTGTGATGGCCCTTTTTTTCAATTTCGCGCTCAATTTCAAGTAGCCGCCCGGGCCTAGCTTGTGATGGCCCTTTTTTTCAATCCTAGCTTTGGTTGCCTTTGAGGTGTCAGGCAACCTAGCATCAAAAGATTAAAGTCAGATATGACGTAGCACACTTTTATTTTAGACATAGAAAAAATTAAAGCTATTGAATTAAAGTTGTAATTTACCTTGCGGGTCCAGTTGGTATTTTTCCTTCTTTCTTTGCCCTTTTCTCTTTTCCGTCATGGATGAGTGCTCTCCACTCACTCTCTGGAACTGTGAGAGGACGCTCATATCTAGGGTTAAATTGAAATTGCGTCCTATAGGTGTCCCTGGTATATTTCAAATATTTTCCGGCAACCCGAGCCACTGCTGTTTTGTCAAATATGCCAACCCCAAAAAGGGTTTCTAGATAATCTAGAAGTTCTTTTTTCAGGTTGGAACTCTAGGAATTCCACCCTGTGCATATGGCTGGGCCAAAAATTACCAACGCATGGCTCTCCAGATACCTGTAGAACTCATTGTTTCCTACACAGAAAAAGAAGAAGATATTATCATTAATTTAAAAATAAAAATTGTGATAAATATGTTTTAGATAAAGTACATGAAATAGTTAAAATATTAAAAT
The DNA here is from genome assembly GCA_034641835.2 of Pinus albicaulis. Classification (NCBI taxonomy): domain Eukaryota; kingdom Viridiplantae; phylum Streptophyta; class Pinopsida; order Pinales; family Pinaceae; genus Pinus; species Pinus albicaulis. The sequence continues at coordinate 39,864 of JAXQQM020080883.1, forward strand.
TTACCTGGGAGTTGTACATGCTTTATAGGGACACCTTCATCGTTCACCAACAACGTGCCATTAATGGTCCCTGTGGAGCTGACACGTGTAGCTCTAGGAAACGCAATAATGTAGTTGGCCATATCAGCCTCATAATTGCCAACACGTTCAGCGGTTGGCTGGGTGTTTGCTTGGGCAGGGTGTGTTTCTTGGCTGGCACCTAAAGGAGTAGAAGGGGTACGAGAGGGTTGTTGGGCAATCTCTTGCCCTTGTGTCCCACTACCACCAACACCGGGTTCAGCAAGTGCCAGAAAACGTTACATACAAAAGAACTTTTTGTTAGTTTAGTCAATGTAAAAATTAAAAATCAAACTATCACAATTCATCTCATGCAGAACAAAAAAAATATCCTTTTGACTTTTTATTATTACCTGATATATTTCTAGCTGGCTCATAAGTTGTTTTATCTTCTCTTCTGTTTCAGGTGTTTGAGGCGCGTCTATCAAAGTATTAAATTCCGACCTTGCATTTCGTGCCTTTTTTCGCAACAAGAACACTAGAGATAGGGATGAAGAAAGCTCTTCCTCAAAGAGGGAATCATCAGGCGTACCATGGCTAGGTGTCTGCACATTTGAACAAAATTAATATTATTTCAATTATGTAAATAACTAAAATACCTGAAGATAGAGCAATGCTGGCACTTTACATGTTCTTCCGCTGGCCTCTTTCCGCGATCATCCCGTCTCTGGGTTGTTCCTGCACTGCTCTCATCAGTCTACCACATTGCAATAAAATTATAAATGTAAAAAATTGAAAACAATATCTAACTTAAAAACACAAAATGAAAACTGAAATAATTTCTAATAAGACACCAGACGACAAAGTTAGAGTTTCAAATATGCCTTGCATTGAATTCAGTCCTGGAAACATGTCATTGCACATTAAGGCACCCAAACAAGAGACGAGTTGACAATGAAGACCTTATTGAATATATTGTTGGAGAAACTTCTAGTAAACTTGTTGTGAAGACCTTGAGGAGATTTTTGGAGCAACATTGTTGAAGCTGATGGTATAGCATTGTTGGAGACGATCTTGAAGGGCCTTGAAGTGAAGCTTTTGGAGCAACTATTGAAAATCCTTAGAGAATTTAAGTAAGGCACTTTCTATCTTCCATCACCTTTTTCCTTTCAATATCCTTTAAACGATTTTGTTGATATTTAATGTTTGAAATCACGTTATAATTCCTTGATTATATGTGTTTTGGGACTAGAATAATTTCACACTAAACCATGCAAACTTAAAAGTAACTTAACAGATCCATAAAGTAATAATAATCATAATTCCTAATTTCCTATTGTACGATATGATGCAAATTATTCAAACATGAAGCAATGAAGACATGCAATGTCCGAATTTCAAGATTGATGAACCAATACAAGAAGTTAGAAACTACAAATTTGATTCAATACTTTGTGTCCTAACTCCAGGAAGGAATCTAGTTTGTAGTACAGAACATGCATCGTGTATTATCAATTCTTAATTGACAACAACTAAAGGTCATCTACATCATCAATTCCTTCCCATTTTGTGTTTTTATGTTATATTCCTTATAAAAGTGTCAAATTTCTCTCAAAGTAAGCAACCACCGAATAAAATAAAAAATAGTTGAGATATGATTGAGAAATGGTCATTTATTTCTTGAAAGGATCTTCACAATTTCTTTGGTTGTTTTTCATCTCAAGAAACAAGAAATGACCTAAGAAACTGTCGTGATGTAATATAAGAAACAACACGGTGCAATGGCCATTTTCAAAGCCAAATGATGTCCATTGAGGACATGGCCTTTATTTGGTTCCTGTTTCATAGGAGTTTCGGGTAGAAATGGAACTTTGTTGTACCATTTCTAGTAGTAAAAAAGGAAAACCTTCTTTTTCCATGGGAAATAATTTACCTTTCCTTTTTCAAGATAATCTAAATCACAAAAAATATGAACTATACTGCACACATTCTTGGATAATGTGAAAGTGGAAAAGGAATACCCTACACAAATGATGCACACATGTACACTTGAACACTAATATATTTTTGTAGTTGAAATGCAATGCTTGTTTTCATTTAAATGTAGGGTTTTTAAAGCAGGGAGAAATAATGGCTGCCAATTTAATAAGCGTTTCTTTGGGAAAATTTAAATCTTGTATTGGGTGATGAAGATAATAGAGGGTATTGAATCTTGATTCTTGACATTGTGTTTAACTTGAATAACTCAAATGATTATAAATATCAGTGGATGAGTTCTTTTTCAAGTATGTCACTCAAAACTCTTATGTCAAAGCATTGTATGATGGCTAGCATTTTCTTGTTTCCCTTTCTTCAGTTCAATGTAAAAATTATATTAATATATTGGAGCACGAATGATAAATACAATTGTTTGCTCTGCAGTATATCCATCCCCAATATTATGAAAAGTTTTCTCAAGTGGAGCTATTTGGTTAGGCTGTAGGGTCAACCCTCTATAGGAGGAAGGGTCTGCAGTAAGAACTTACCATTTTGCAAGAGCTCAGGGCGAATGCTGTTCTGCAAGAGCTGAGGGCGAATGCTGTTCTGCAAGAGCTCAGGGCGAATGCTGTTCTGCAAGAGCTCAGGGCGAATGCTGAGGGAGAATGTTGTTCTGCAAGAGCGGAGGGCGAATGCGCGCGTGATATCAGATGTTAATGTAGCACACATGTACATTTGAACACTAATAGATTTTTGTAGTTGAAATGCAATGCTTGTTTTCATTTAAATGTAGGGTTTTTAAAGCAGGGAGAAATAATGGCCGCCAAATTAATAAGCGTTTCTTTGGGAAAAATTTAAATCTTGTATTGGGTGATGAAGATAATAGAGGGTATTGAATCTTGATTCTTGACATCTAGAGAGAACACTACAGCCTAACACAATCCAATGGAATTGACCAAAAAAACCAAATAGAGTCAACCCTACTATAGGAGGAAGGGCCTGCAGTAAGAACTTACCATTTTGCAAGAGCTGAGGGCGAACCCTGAGGGTGAATGCTGAGGGAAAATTCTGTTCTGCAAGAGCTGAGGGCGAACGCTGAGGGCGAATGCTGAGGGAAAATTCTGTTCTGCAAGAGCTGAGGGCGAACGCTGAGGGCGAATGCTGAGGGCAAATTCTGTTCTCAAGAGCGAGGGCGACCTACTGTTCTGCAAGAGCGGAGGGCAGATGCGCGCGTGATATCAGACGTTAATATAGCTATTGCGACGGATACGAAACAATAAAATCATTTTTATGTAGCGTGCATATAAGTTTTGTTTTTGTATTTTAGCACGCATATAAGTGTCGTTATACCGACGGCGGAAAAGGCGTTGCTATTGCAACGAAGGCCTCCAAACGTCGCAATTACGACACTTAGACATTGTGTCGCACTTGTAGTCGTCGCAATAGCGACGCGTTGGGCCATAGTGTCGCCAGTGCGACGTCTTCCTCCAAACGTCGCAATGGAAACACTTTTCTAAGTGTCGGTATTGCGACACCTTTCGACTTAATGATGGACTACAACATTGCGTTGTTAGCATGGGACTCATATGCTTAGGGACTAGCAACAATTAAAGTAGGGGAAGGTTGGTCCAATGCAAAGCGATCATATAGGAAGGTATTTGAAATAGCTTATTTGACAATTGAATAAGAGGTTACCTATGCCTTTCCCATTTCAGCTAGACCCTACTCAACCACACAGGCTTGCAACAAAATACAATTAACTCACATAGATAATCAACTTGAGAACCACCTATTCTACCATGTTTGACTACTAAATGAATAGGAACACATGCCAAATGTATGTTGAGAAGCTTGGTGTTAGAGAAAAGGTTTATAAAAGTATTAGGTGGTGAAGCAAACATGAGCAAAGGGAATGTTGATTCACAATGTCATATCCATAGAAATAATTTCATCAAATTGTAAGAGAGAAGAAAACACAAGAGAAGGGAGTAGTGTGTTAGTAAACTCAAAGCTAAAGAACATGACCACAAAAAGCCCCCCCACACCCCTCTCACACCTTATTGACCTATTTTGTTGGGGGAAACAAGATGCAATAGAAACAAAAAACTCAAAACGAAACAACCCAAAATTTTTTAACAAAAAGATGAGGGTAAAATGGAGGAATGCAAAACATAGGAGTTACGAAGCATACGAGTTACAAATCCATGGGCCAACCAGATGGATGAAGAAGCATGATAGAACAAATTGTGTTAGATAATAAGCAATAAAATCATAATAAATGAGAGATCATGGCCACACTTGCAATGCCAACAATAATTTGTAATCCAAATCTAGTGACACTAAGTTTTTTCCATCCAATTACAAAAGTTGAAAATTGCAAACTAGCAAGAGATGTACTACCTATCAATAATTTTCATTTGTCAACAACGTGGCTGATTAACATTGACTTTAGCATCAATTTCTTGATCCAGTTTTACATTGACATCACTAATAAAAATTTTATTGTGATTTTCTTTTTTACATTAAAGTTGACGTTGCATTTCTTGCATTTGCATTGAAAATTTATTTTATTACATCTTTTATTATATTCAAAATTTGTATCGTTTACATCAATTCTAGTGTGATTGTAACATTAAGTCAAAGACTAATTACATCAAATTTTCTATTGTTTCACTGATTTTTCAAGTTTAAATATTTATCACATTTTTTGTAACCTTCAATTAATAAACAAGTATTTTTTATGTTGCTTTTTTGCATTGCGAAAATGTTTTTGATGTAATATGTATCTTAAGGAAATTTTTGGGTAGTTATTCTTATTTCAAGGATGGTACTAGAAGTAAACCAAATTCTTTAGGGCACAATGCCATATAAAAAATATTCATGTTGATCCCAACAATAGTTCCACAAGTGGCTCCCAGCTAGTAGCTCATAAAGAGTTCAACAATTAACTCATACATGTCTCGTCAAAGATTTGAACCTCAATGGGGAAAAAAAAACGCCTAACTCACCATTTATCAAGGTATTACCCCTTGATAAACATCATGAATAATTACCTCTAATAAGAGATGCTCTTTTATAAATCCATTTATATTTTCCATTTTTCTTAGCATGTTTTGTATTTTTATACTTTATGTATATAAAACAAATATTTGAACCAGTAATATTGCTAATCATCATGTTTATTTTAAATGTTTATATTTTGTATTATAATTATTAGTCAAAAGGTTTAGCATAACTATCCATGAGCCAAATATTATATCTCTTTCTCAAAATTGGGGAGGTCACAAGTTTAACTCTCTTGATCCCCTCGAGGTTATGCTCCATAATTAGAATTGACAGTTTACCTTGTTTACCATCCATGAATTATGAGGAAGTATTCAAAGGATTATCCCTAAAGTTTTCCTTTAGAGAAAAATATAATAATTATAATATTATTTAATTATTGTAAACAACATTATATAATTTTCACACTAATTTTTTTTGTGAATCAACATTTTCTATTAGATCATAACAATGATACATAGTGAGGGGCTGCATATAAAAATTCTATGGGCCTCATTCCCATCAGACTTGTTGGCCCATAGGTAAAATCAGAGCCACATTACAAACAAACAAAGCGAATTAGATAACCACAAATGGATAACCCAAAATGACCAAAAAATCCCAAGAACCTAGAAACACCCAATTTTCATCCTTGATCTAGGAGGAGAGTCAACATTGGGCTACCCTGCCGATTTCTTGGAGACAGAGGAGGATGGAAAGCACCATAGATATAACCTTACATATGCTCCAATCTACCTTCCATTCATGCTAGTTTTTCATGGATCCCTTTCTTCCCATGGAGGAAAAAATCCAGCTTGTCCATCATACACCAATGATTTTTTTGGAGGTCATTCATGAATCCAATGACCTCACTCATGTCATCGTGCCTGACTTGAGAAAGTTGTTCCAAGAGAAATGCAATCTGTTGAAGGCATTCATATAATGAATCAAGGGGGGAAGGGTGCATCTAAATTACACTAGTAAAGTGCATAGTAGGTGGATCAACCTCTTTCCCTAGGTCATGATTATCTCTTAGATGAACAACCCTATATCCCTGTGGTCCTACACTCTGACGAACTCATCCTCGATGTCATTGCATGGATCTAGAATATTTAAAATTGCACCAATTGTCTAGTATATACCAACCCCAATGCACCCCCAAACCACATAAACCCCATCCCCAAAATACCCTTGATTGTGGACACAAATATAAGGCTCAATGCCTTACAACTTTCTATCCTCAGCCAGAGGCCAATTAGCTTTCTAACAAAATCCCACAATTCTCTAGACTACAAATGAAGCTGCAAGGATGACCTCTCTCCAAATCCAAAAGGCACGACCAAACCCACTTTTGACGATAGGATTTGAACCCAAAGAGCCAAACACCTGAGGAAATATCTAATTCTTATCAACAAACTCCCTTATTACTACCCAACGAAATTCGATAGACCATATAAGAAAATAAACACTCCTGTAAATAAAAAATACAGGCACCCTCCTTAATTCAGGATATCCATAAATTACAGGAAAGTGCTCGTAGCATACCCCTAATTGTCCTCCTTTTCCAGACACTGCTAGTCCAACCAGGCGACTACAACACCTCGAGTAGAAGGAGGTCGCCACCTCAACCTCAGATCCCACACTTTATCACATTGAACCTCCCAAATTACATTCACAACTACACTAATGTCATCTTGATCATCTTCATCGTCCTTCATAGCTTGGTAGGTAGGGGATGGCACAACAGGAATGCCACCTTATGAAAACAAATGTCTAATAACTTCCACCATGCCCGGTCCCTTAACCTTCAACAAACAACAATGCACAACCCCAAATACTCGAGCCGATATAACTTGCAACACCTCCATTAAGCCAAGGGTCATATGGGTGAGGGTGATGAGGCCCCCACCAAACCATCCCTGCTTCCAGTTGTCACCCCCATGGGGGATACAGTTTTCACACTATTATTATTGTTGTCATTTTTTTTAAACAAAACGGGTGAATATTTGTATTATTAAAAAATATGGATTACAAGGCCAAAAAATTGATATATTCCAATCTTCCTTTCAGGTATGAAATTGAGCATGAAAGCTCAATCCAAACCCTCAAGTGAGTTCCCCATGACACAAAAATTTCAGTCCCTTTCCAACTAAAAATGTTCCCAAAACCCCCCAATATCTAGACACAATTACGGTCCATTATTCACTATTTTTGTTTTGGTTTATTCTAACTTGTTTTTCTTGGAGAAATTTTCCTTTCTTCCCAAATTGAGTCCAACCCATTTTTTCTGTAGATTTCGATGGGTCATTCTTTGACAAGTGCACATTTTTTTTCTTGAAGTATTCCTCAGCCGCGTAATCTTCCCAAGAAGTTTCCTTTCCAAAATTATTCCTTGTGGTTTTCGAAGGGTATCTATTTTACATGAGGGTTTGTTGTGTTCCACTTTTGCTGAGTCTGAAGAATCTTCATTGGCAAGAAATTTTTCCCCATTGAATTTATTGCCTCCGATGCATTTTATTTGGTAGTATTAACATTCGGTTGATCTTCTGGTTCTTTATTATCCTAAGACTCTTCCTCTTTGTATATAATATAGTGGTCACCTAGAGCTCCTTCCCACCAATTAGACCTTTGATATTTTTTTTTCTGATATTTGTTTCTCTAACACTTGGGGAAGTTTTTTTATTACATACCCCATTTCATAACATGCTCTACACTGGAATGAAACATTTTAATAGTCGATATTTTGGACCCAAACATAATTTTGGGCCTTCAAATTGATCTCAGTGGGAAAACCCTTATTGAAGTCCATATCCACAAAAATTCGAGCAAAAGTAGTTTTATAATAATTTCCTATATCTTGGTTGCGATAACAAAAATTTCCAAGAGCATTCCTTATAAAGGATAATGATTGGAGATTCCAAATATGCAAGTGTAGGTTTGTAGTACTTACCCAAATTGGAGTTGTGGAGATTGATGTCATTACTAGATCAAAGGTGGGAGACTAGGGTTGCATGAAGATTCTGACACTACCCAAGAACCACGACTCGAATTCACAAATGTCCTTATTTCCATAAATATTATCGACAACAACAACGAAAAAACCTGAGCCATGGGATAAATATTCAGATCATTTGTTAAAAAAGGTTTCCATGTCTTAGATATCCATTTATGTAGATTTGTAAGCTGTGGCCAGAATCCATTAAATCTACAAACCAAACCTTGCTCTGAAAAAAACTTCCCACAGCTGAAATCTTCCTCTTCCAAAGGAACATTGAGGAAAGGAACTTCTTGAACTACTAGGATGCCAGATCAATATTTCAAAATGGAACTATATGAAACCAAAGAAGAAATTTCCTATCCAACAACCATTCCTACAAAATAATTTTCTTCATCACTAAATTACTAGGATTTTCCATTGATCATATTTTTGCAGAGATCTGCAAAGAAATCCATGCGATATAAGCATATATCGGCTAGTTAAGGAAAAATTCTAGCTGCTGCAAGGGTTTTTAGAGCCCCGCCCATCTCCATGTTTAGAATTTCCTAATTCAAAAGATTGTGTTAGCGCTCGAATCTACCTTAGGCTGAAATAAGGTAAAACTCAAGGCAACATCAAACCAAGCTCAGCCTCGTAGCTAGCCCTACGAGGATAGGAGAGGGCTCTCTCTGGGTCTATCTCGGCAAAATATCTTCAAAAGGGGCTGAGATGATTTATAATGGATACTGATTTTAGACTAGTAAATAGATAGGAAGGTTTGATTTAAATATTTTGGGTTTTTGTTGGAAAAATGGGAAAAACAATTTTGGGCTTGGGGATGAGGCCAGATCTTTGCAGAGTTCGAATTGGGGCAGGGTAGGCAGTAGTCTTGATGCTTTTGATTTATGTGTATGGATGGATCAGAATGACAAGGAGCTGAAGAGGGAAAGGCGGAACAAGGATCCTCTCTAAACTGAAGAAAACATATAAAACTAGACAAATTTAAAGGCAGAGCACTGAAATCAATTGATTCTACCTCATTTAATCATTCATTTAGTTTCAGAAGAAAAAGAAGGGAATGGCATACATTAAACATGAAAGAACTTACAAAAAAATGAGAGAAAACACCATCAAGAACTGAAATCCACAAGAATCCCAACAGGTGCTGCAAAACCTCTGATCTTTCCTTAGCCAAAATGTAGAAAATATGTACAATAGTGTGCCAAACTTTTCCCAAGAGTCCAACCCTGAAAGTGTCTCAGAAAATACAATAAATAAACAAGTCTAACCCCTTCCCATGCCTCTAGGGGTAAATTTCATGCTTCTAGGAGCAGTTTGAACCAATTCTAAATAAGGAGCTAAAATCTAGGTAGCCAAACAACTTGCCTCTAAAAGGAAGGAAACTAATTGATTCACTTGATTTTCACTTTTTTATGAATGAATCATCTATAACAAGTAAATACATGCCAAAATTACATCATTTTTATCAAATTACATAAAGATGGGTCAAAAATTACATCAAGAGGTGAAACTAGTCCAAACTAGCCGAATTACTGAGCTGGAAGGTGAAAAATAGGCTAATTTCCTCTATGCGCCGCGCGCCAAAGCTCTATGCGCTACGTGACTTTGGAACTACTTTTAGAAAACTTCCTGAAGTCAAAATCAAGCTCATGATAGCTTGTTGGAAAGACCTAGATGTCTGCTATCCAACCCAAGTGGAATTTTTCAATTTGGAGCTCATTTGCCCCTCCAAAACTTCATTCTCCCAAAAGTACTTCCTGCTGGTGCAAAAGGTGGCAGAAAGGTGATTTTCATGGTGTTTTTGGCCCTTTTGATCATCCAGAACTTGATGAAATGCTTCAGCCATTTCTGAGCATGCATAAATTACCATGAAAAATCCAAAAATACAAAGTTTTCCTCCAGAAAGTGTCCCAATCATAAGCGCGCGTCGGGACGCGCTACGCGTTGGGACGCGCTACGCGTTGGGCGGAAAAACCTGTTTTGAGACCAAAATTTTCAAAAATGACAAAAAAATCTCCAAATTTGCTGAAATTCGGAGCGAAGATCCCCCATCATGCCTCATGCTCAGCCAATGAAGCCTCGGCCAAGATACGGAGTGGATCAGGCCTCTTTCGCCGTTTCAGTGCTTTGCTCAACCTTGCCTTCAGGATCTTCATTTTAGCTTTGCAAACGTGAGTACGGGCCCAATAATGATTTTTCATATGACAGAGCATGTATTTGTATCTATTGGCCTTCACCAACAACTTCTCCAGATGAATGTTAACATGCGTGAGGCAGGTCTCTCGATCAACCAGTGTCATGTCACCTGATCTCTTCCGGGCCAATGCACGGTCTTCCCGGATTTGCCGCAACTCTACAAGTGTATGCTGATCCTCTAGTTGTTTGTTCCGCTGCTCCAGGTAGTTTATCACCCACTGATCTCTCTGTAATTTCTCAGTCAGCGTGTCAATCTCGGCCTTTTGCTCCTGGATGATCTCTTTCAGTTTCGAGCTAGGAGAGCTCGCATCAACATCGATGAGTGTAAAATCAGTGTCTCGGCCTCCTGAAGGGCCCTCATCGTGCATAGGCCTCTTTCCTCTACCCTAAACCTGCACCTGTGCTGATGTAAAAGGCGAGACCCCTTCCACACCATGTGGAGATAGTACTCGTGCTGCTGATGAAGTCAACGAGACCCCTTCCACCCCGGGTGGATATAGTACTCGTCATGTAGCTGCAAATAAGGCTCTGCGGCCTTGCTGATATGTCACATAAACTGGAGCACTGATATGCTCAGTCTCAGGAATATCAAACTGGTGTGAAGGCTCTCCCTCATCATGAACTACCTCTGGAGGCGGCTGTGACGCTGCAAAGAAGTCACGGGAGATGAACTCCTCCCAAGAAATGCCCTGCTGTGTTAGCTGATGTACCACCATGATTTTAATCAGCGCGTAATGATATATGCTGTTATGCTGCTGTGCTGGGGTCTTCTTCTGTACAAGAAATGTCATCCGCTCTATGTTACGGTACATGAAGTATGGAATGCTCATCATACGTACCCTCGTGAAATGCATCAACAAACGGATATGGTACACATATAGGCGCGAGAATCTGCCCTCGCAACTGAAATATCGAATGATCAGTCTCATCAATGGTGCATACTCATCTTTCAGAAATCGGAATGGAAATACCCTGCTCAGCTGCCTCAAATACCCAGGTTTGATGTATGGCTCATAATAGGATTTCTCTAGCTGCTGTCGTTTGTTCCATTCCTCTCCTATGTTTGGTATCCCGGTGGCCTAAGCAATGGTCTCTGGTGACAAAATGAAGTTTACTCCAGCAAGGTTTACACGACCATCATGTAAATGTAGGACAAATAGGTGAGCTAACTCATGATGATGCTGAGTTTGGGAAATCATCTCACAGTATTGGAAACATGACTGACGCTGAAAACAATCCATTGCAAGCGGGAAAACCTGCAATTGAACCAAAGAAGTAGGTTCCTCCCTGACATGCCTACCACTTTTACCACTTTTGTGAGACCTCCTTGGCACATTAACCTCTGCTGTGGAATCACTGTCATACCCCTGCTCATAAACTGAATCCGTCTCTGACATGGCGCTGAAATCAAGATGTTTGAAAAATATATGCTAATATAGGTATGGTGAAAATAAGCGTTAGGATTATGTCTGAAAATGATTACTCGGTGCTTTGATTTTCAATATCAAATATGCCAACTGTTTCTAACATGGAATGGGGACTGTGGGAAATGTTACAATGAACACAATGGACTGTCAAGTGGCTTTGGAAAAGACAAACAATTTACTCACTGCTTTGGAAAATGTTGGGATTACATACCTTTACAAATGGTATGGGAATGGGTAATATTAATGGGACTTACCAAGTGATAGATATAAGAGTTATTCAAATGGCAAAAGTGCAGTCAAAAACATGAAAACAACCATTGATCCTTATGAAAACTTGAATTTTAATCGATGGAAGGGAAAGAGATAACAAGTAGGGTTTGGGATTTCACATGGGGGTCAAAAGTATAAAGGGATATGGAAACACTGAAAATGGGACTGTGGTAAATCTAACAGTGGCAATAATGACATTCCATAACAAGAGCATACATGTTGTTGAAACAAGTTTGAAACGCCAACAATATCACCAACACTTCTTTCAAAACCCTATGGAGCAATTTTAGATGTAGACATAGGGTTAATTTTTTGACCATTCAAACATTTGTTTTCTCCGCCTTTAAACCACCACAGCATATCCAAAAATCATTGAGCGGGCTTTGACACACTTACTTGGAGGCGAAAAGATGATTTGGATTTGAAAAATCACTGACTACTGATGAGTTTGGGGCTGGACAGCTCAACGCGTCACGCGCAAACCCAATGCGCCGCGTTGGTCTGGTGCGCCGCGCGCTTGTAAATTTCCACTGCCAATTTTTGCTCAGTGCGCCGCACGCTCCTTTGTATGCACCGCGCGCACTCTCTACACCCTGTCTCGGCCCTTCAACACTGCAATTCGCTCTTCAAACTCCAAATTCGGCTTTGCTCTAAAAATTTGTGAATGTAACTTGGTTCAAATGGTTTATATAGCCTTTGAAATATATTGGAAGTGATGAGTTTAATTTTTAGTTTTTCAAAAACCCACTTTGTAATGTTTTTCATTTGGCACTTTATCCTTTCATTAAACTTCTGTCTTTTGGCTTTTTCATTGATTTTCTGAGTTTGGACTGATGAAATTTGGTTGTTTTTGCAGGGATGTTGGCGTTTGGACTTCGACAAAGATCAGAGGTTGCATTTGAAATTTTTATGGCGGGAAAAATACCTGATTATTACAAAAAATGAATTCGAAAATTTCTTATTCAAAACAGAGTTTTGAACAAGAAATGTCCTCAAATGTACTTAATGATAAAAATTTGAACTAAGAACCTCTTCGAAAATCATCCTCATGGCCTGCGGGCATTTATTAAACATATCAAAAGACTGAACCCTAGGCTCTAAAACTAAAAGACTCTTGTTGACCAAAATATTCATTTATGACCATGAATGACGTAAACTGAACTTTGATGAACTTTGAAAAGTTTAAAATTAGCCCAGCAGGTATAAGCATGAGGGAATACAAGAAGACCAAACCCTCTCATCAGTCAATGGCAAGCCCCTAGTGAAATGCAACGAAGTGAAGCGAGCGAGACACCTAAAAATGATATGCAAAAAGCGAAATGATCTCTGACGGAGGGCTATAAGGACCGACTCTAACAGATTGCAAATATTGTTGTTGTCATTTTTAACCCAAACTAGGAAATCTCTATTATAAAAGCTATAGAAATACGCCAAACAACATAGTACACAAATATTTATTTTTAGTTTTCAAACATGAATGGAAGCTCTCAAGGGTCATAGAAAAAAGCTTGCAAAGGTCTACATTTATTACATCCTTATAATACTTGTATATTAACTTATATGTATATAACTTAAAAAATGCTTCTAAAATTCTAATTGCTTTACTAAATATAGAAACTTATCAAAAAACATGAGAACATTAGCTTCTACTTGCCATGGTTAGTAGGAAGGGAGCTTTAATTTTCAAGGTCCAATAACTTTCAACATCTTATGCACAAACATTCTTCCCTTGTATCTGCCTAAAAAAAACTGTGGACATTTTCTCGTTAGAAGCCATAGAGTAAATGCTTACTAAAATTAATAACCATGTTCTTCAACATATTACACTTAACCTCTAACTCATCTATTTTATACTTTTGTTGTATAATTGTTTTCATGATTATAGTTGGTTGTGAAGTGTAATATTGTTATTTATCATGAACCTTGGAAGTCATATAAAAGATAAAAGACCTATTATAGTATATTGACTCTTCGTGTCTTCTCAATACCCTCATGAATTCCTATGCTTCCCTATAATCCATATTAAAATCGGTAGTAGTAGAGCTTGTTTGTTCAAAATTAGACACAAGGGAGAGGTCCCAAGGAAATTCCTTGTTCCATAATTCAATCAGAACCTCCGTTTACCCACATAGATACCAAATAACCAAAACCTTCCAAAGCCAAGGAATAGGAAGGTTAAGAAGCCAACACTCAAAATAACCAAAGAGAAATCACCCAATAAAGAAGTACTGATCCAGATTTATGCAGGAACGCAACAGAATAAACATATAACCATAAATACAGAGATGCAGCGAAAATAAAACTTCATTTCATTAATATCAAAGAACTGAAATTTACTTACAGACAGAATGGAAATAAAACTAGCTAGGGCGCTGGTAGCTATCTCTGAGGAGAGATGTGGCGGCTACAGGCCTATGAACTGAGTTACAATGAGGTTCAAGGGCCTATTTATTATTTAGAAACAATGGAGAACCCTAAACATCCAAAAACCTAACCCTAGGAGATGAAGCGCCAAAACTATGGGCCCCGTTTGGGTAAATTGGTGTTTCAACTTCCCAGGGACGTAACTTTGGCATACTATCTCCGTTTGACGCTCATGATATATCATTAGAAAGCTCTATCCAAGGACTACAACTTTCACCAGAAAATTTCATTCCCATTCTGGAATAGAATGATATTCGATGGAGGCGTGATGCCCAAAAAACGTCGTTTAGGGCCTCAAAACGGCTCCGGAAGTTCAAGACCCGAAAAACTGCTAAAAATAGTAAGTTATGCCGAAACTGAAAAACTAAAAGAGACAATAGTGGGGGCACAAGTGGAATAGGTGGGTGGCCACCAATATCCACTCGGATCATTCCTCCCCCCTTAGGAAGCAATGGTCCCCATTGCATTAAGTTCCTCCACGAGATGAGGAAATTTCTGTTGAACTTGGTCCCTGGTGAACCACTTTCCTTGGTGCAGGAGTTGGCCAGCTTTGACAACCCGATACAGTTGGATCTTCTGTTGGCGAGTGTTCTTGATTTGCATGTCCATGATAAAATCTGTGGTGGCCTGTTCCATGCAGTCTGGGTTTAACTCTGTTGGTGTGAGTTGTTATGCAATGTCCGAGGTGTCCAGTAGAGGTGGGAAGTAAGGACGAAGGCGATCCACATTGAAGACTGGGTGCAGACCAAGGAATGGAGGAATACTAAGCTTGAAGGCATTTTTCCCTACAGCCTTGGTGACGGTTTGTGGCCCATATCGAAGTGGGCGAAGCTTGCGGTGGGGTCGAGTGAGGCGCTCCTTATGCAAATGTAGCCATACTTTGTCGCCCACCTGGAAGTTGTGTGGCACCCGGTGTTGATCATGGCGCTGCTTATACTTCGCATTGGATCTGTCCAATATATCATGAACCTGTTGGCAGATGTGTTGAATGCGCTCGATGAAGCTACTTGCTTTTTCAACTTCAGACTCGACATGAGCTGAATCGGCCTGAGCAACTGTAAATGACATGGCTACGTCAATGGGACATAGTGGCTGGAATCCCAACCCCACCTGAAAGGGGCTATGGCCAATTGAACTGTGGAGAGCCCTGTTATAACTATTTTGTACATAGGGGAGGCTCTCATCCCATGTGTGTGGATGCTTTGAATTGTACATGCGCAGAATGTGTACAATCATTCTGTTGACGACCTCTCTCCGGCCATCTGTTTGGGGATGGAAAGATGTGGACTTGGTGAGCTTTGTGTCCAACATTGACCAGAGGCTGGACCAAAATGTGCTGAGGAACCTGCTATCTCGATCTGATATGATAGACTGTGGGATCCCAAAGTGCACCAACACTCGTTCAAAGAAGAGTTTAGCAGTGGCTTCTGCTGTGATATTCTTCTTACAGGCCGCCATGATGGCCATCTTCGAGAATCTGTCAACGACCACGAAAACACAGTCATTTCCATTCTTAGTAGAAGACAGGCCCGACATGTAATCCATGGAGATGGATTCCCACGGTCGACTAGGGGTAGGTAGTGGAGTATATAGGCCTTGCTTCTTGATGGTCGGTTTGGCAATGGCACAAGCAGTGCAGGATCTGATGTGCTTCTCGACATCCTTTTGAAGGTTCGGCCAATAGAAATACTTCTGTAGTATTGCTACTGTTTTCTCGACCCCGAAATGCCCAACGACTCGACTGTAGTGTGCTTCCCAGATCATCTTGGCACGCTCGCTTGAAGGAACACAAAGGTGTCCCAGGTGACATAAAAGTGCATCTTGGAGGTGAAAATTTGGAACTTGCGTACCCCCCAAGAGTGCCTTGTAAGTGTGGCCGAATTCTAGGTCACTCTCATAGAGAAGCGGCCAATCAGAAGTCTCATGCCCACAAGAGTTGAGCACGGTGGTGAGCGCCACGATCGGTGGTCGGCTGAGGCAGTCTGCAACATTATTGGTGCTACCCTTCTTGTACTTGATGTTCAAATGAAACTGTTGCAGATATGTGGACCACTTCTGATGGCAATCATTCTGAAACTTCCCTTGTGTCTGTATGAATTGCAGGGGCCGATGGTCTGTGTGGATGATTGTTTACTTCCCCAAAATGTAATTCTTCCATTGTCGACAGGCTTGCACAATGGAATACATTTCTTTGTCATAGGTGGGATACTTGCGAACTGTCTCAGAAAATGTCTCACTGTGATATGCCACTGGATGTCCCTGTTGAGTAATAACTGCCCCAATAGCATAGTCGGAGGCATCTGTCTCGATCTCAAATGGCTGTTGCAAGTCTGGTAATGTGAGCATTGGGGCAGAATAGAGGCGATTTTTCAATTCTGTTACACCATTTTTTGGTCATCTAACCTATTATCATTAGATGGACACAAGTACACCATGTAAGACCAATTTTACCCTAAGTAAAATTGCTTTCACTATGTAAAATAACTTAATAAACCACATTTATTAGGTTGTTTATGGTCTAAACAGGAAACCCCAAAAGGAAATATTAAACAAACATATTTTGTTTGATTTTCCTCATGGAATAATTAATTAAACCATAATTTAATTATTATTCCTAGTCATGTTTAACCCAAAACAAAGAAATTAATTAGATAAACCTTTATTTATCTTATTATTTTCTAGGAATAATTATTTAAATCTTATTTAGATAATATTCCTTGTTAAATATGACCAAATCACCCACAAATAATTAAACAAATCATTATTTATTTGATTATCCTTCAACCACTTCCTTAAAAAGATAAATAAATCATTTATTTATTTATTATTGACAAATAAAGGGATTTGACCCAAGTCAAATACTTTTTTCCCTCCAACAAATATAATAAAATATTCCATAAAAGGTGGATCTAGATTTGGTTAACATTATTTTAATCATGCACCAAGATCTAGAATGACCCAATATTTTGTTATAAATAGGAGAGTTTTTCCTACCATTCTTCACCTTTTGTTGCCTATTAGATCACTCTGGATCTATACACTTGGTCACATTTTTCTACATTATTTGCTGTGTGAGCTCCCTTTGAGTTCTATCTTTGTCTGGGTTTCTACACCAACAAGAGAGAGAGATTCTAGATCTGAAGTGCTGAGGACTTCCAAGAACCCATCCCATTGAGGAGAATTGGATACACCTTCTTGTTTTCCTCCCAGGTGCCCTTAATACAAAAATTCTTTCAAAAAATTGTTCTTGTCTTGTCTATTGGATATATGGAGCAAACCCTTATTTTTACTGCTTAATGTCTTTCTATGCATAGATCTGGTTTTTTGCAGCTCTTGTCTTGATCAACTAACTGCAGATCTGAAGATATTGGCAACCACTTTTGATGTTAGGGCTATTAGTTATGCGTAGCTAAAGTGGTCTTTTTTCGTACACTTCGACAAAGGATTCATACTAACAATTGGCGACTCCACACGGGTTTTCAATTACGACCGCTGTCGTTTTTCATATTCCTGCATATCCAGCTACTTCAGACCCTAGGGTTTCTTTTCAGCTTTTTTTTTTTCCTATTTTCATGTTTTTTTTCACCTATAAAACCCTAAAACATTAAAATTTCTAACTTCCGCGTGTTTCTGGCCCTATTGCGCAGGTGACAGACATCAGCCGCAACTGAGACGACAACTTTTCCGCAAATCTGCTGCCAAGACAACCGGAATTGGAGGTCGCACTTTTCAGCCCAAAAACTGCGACCTGGACTCTAGGTCGCACTTTTCAGCCCTTTTTCTGCGACCTGAATAGGAAAACAAGTCAGAACCTGCAACCTGTGCTTTTTTCTACTGTTTTTCTGCAATTTTTCTGGGTTTTGCTGAAGCTTCTGTTAGGGTTTTCCAGCCTCTGTCTCAGCCCGTTTCGACCTGGTTCTGATCTGTTTTGCTCATCTAAGTGGGAACATAGCCCCTTAGGGCTTCAGTACCCTCCACTTTTTGTGGAAGAGTTTTTATCTGTTTCGGGTCTGTTTTTTCAGAGTTTCAGCCCCCCTTTTTCCAGATCTGATACCTCCTTTTCAGACCTCTTTTAATCAGCTCTTCTCCCTTTCAAATCACCTCCTGAAGATTTGTTTGGATCTAATTTTAGGGCCTCCTCCTTGCCCCTCCTGCTTTTTACTGATTTCCTCCTTTTTTCCAGCCACCTTGCCTCTGCCTCTTGGCTGTGATCTGCACCTCTTTTCAGCAGCTTTTCCCTTTAGATCCCTGTCCCTTTCGACCCTAGATCTATTGGCCTCTTTTTCATGCGTTTTGACTAGATTTTTTTCCCTCTTTTAGATTAGTTTTGAGAGACCCGCCTTTTTGGGTTGAATCGATGCAATATTAGCTGTTAATTTTCTGTTATTTCAGCATTATATATTGTTCTCTGCAGATTTATTTTCAGTTACGCAGCACACTTTTTCTCTTGCTCTCAAAACGAAAAGGGTTTAAAAATTAAAATTAACGCACGCCACACACTCACCCTAAGCGAAGAAGAGCCTGGTTTACACTGCCAGGCAAAGACTTTAAAATCAATTGACATTGCACCTATCTGCCCTTGTTTTGACATTGTAATCACTTGATTCTGCACCGCCTTGCCCTTGTGGTCGTTCTTCTTCCCCTTGTGCCGTGTTTGTGTTGTCATCATTGCGCCCCCAAGGTGCACTTCCCGGAGACTTCTTGGCCTTCACCCTCAGTTTCCGGTCGATCGACCTGATCTGTCCCACCGTCGTCGAGCCAGTTCTCCTCCGAGTCTACACTCTGAATCCTCTTCTGATTCATTGGGTTCTCCTTTTACTTCTGGTTCTCCCCCTGTCACCTTCACTATGTCTGGTCCAGGGCCTAACGCTAGTGGTGCTCCCGGCCCTAATGCCGGAACTACTACTAGCAGAACCGCCACAGGAACTACCTCAGCCGCACCCTTGCTCCCGTACATCGCAGGCCTCAGCCTCCCCGATTTCAATCAGGTTATCAATGACCCTATCCGCCATGATGTTGGTTGGCCTGCTATGCCAACCAAGCTCCCTTCCAACATCCCTAAGTTCGAAGGCCTTGCTGGAGAAGATCCAACCAACCATGTCTGATCTTTCCACATGTGGTGTTCCTCCAATTCCATTACCGATGACTCCATCCGTCTTCGATTGTTCCAACGCACGCTTACCGGCAAAGCTTCTAAATGGTATGTCGACCAAGACACCTCTTCCCATACCACCTTTGCGACCATTTCCCAAGCCTTTTTATCTTATTTCCAGCTCCCTCTCCGATACGATACTGGTATGGAGCTTTTGACCTCTTTTAAGAAAACCTCTTCGACTCGCCTTTCCACTCATGTCCAGGAATGGCAACGAAGACGAAGCTTATGTCGAGCTCCCCCCTTCGAAGATCGGGTTTATATGGACTAGTTCCTTCGCACTCTCTTAGCTCCCATTGGCAAAGATGTCGCCTCCCATTTCCCTCAAACCAAAGCCGCCCTCCAAATAGCCTTGAAGTATGACCTGATCTATGCTCAGTCTGGTTATGTTTATACCGTCCTTATTGACCTCCCCAGGCCCGGAGGCGCTAACGCCCCAGGGGCATCTCATTCCGCCGACGGTATCGTTGGAGCCCTTTCCCATCTGTATGCTCAACCTCCTATGGGCTATGGTCTTCCTCAGGGAGGGGCCAGCACCTCTAGAACTTTTCCCCCTCCAGGTAGCATGTATCCAGGATACAGCACGCCTCATCCTTTTGCCCAACCTCCTGCTTACCTCAATGTTGCCCAACCTAACCATTACCCTTATCCACAGCCTGGTGCGCCAGCTCCTACAGCATATGCGCTTCCACCTCCCTTTCCTCCTCAACCCCAGAAACAACACCTACAGCCCCCTCCAGGGCAAGTATTTGCACAACAGGGCGCGACTAATCCCCCTTCTCAAAGAAGGCGGAGAGGCAATCCAAATAAATCTACCCCTGGTACTCGTGGACCCAATCTTCAAGGTATTGACCCTAACACTGCTAACCAGCAACAAGGCACTCAGCCTAAGCCGGACAGGCCTCTTCGCACAAATAAGCCTTGTTCGTGTTGCGGTGTTTACGGTCATTACATCCATGATTTTCCCCTCTTACCACAAATGCGGCAGATGTGGGAGTCTCAAGCCACATTGCGAGGACAAAATGCCTCCCCTCATGCTCCCCCTAATGTGGCCACTACTCAACCAGCTGTGTTTACTGATCCTTTCCCTCAACAAGGATTCATGGCTACCCAACCACCTGACGGATAGGTCGCCACTCCACCTTCCATTTCTGGTTCCTCCGATTACCAGATCCTCATGATGAACTCTGATCCTTCCCCTCCCATCGACCTTCACCTTCAAACTCGGTCTCGCTAGTACCCCAAGCCTCCCACTCAGTCTGCCCCCGAGCCTCCTTCTTCAGGTTCTATAGAGCCTCTTTCGACATCCAGTGGCCCCTTACATATCCCTCAACCGAAAGTTGAGGTTCATACCAAGATTCCTAAGGGACCTATACGTCGAAATGCTACTTCTAGTCGAGCTGCTCATTCATATAGCATAGTATATGATTTGGCGCAATCTCCTGCAGCCATTTCCACATTGGAACTCCTCCAGTCGTGCCCTTCCCAAAAGAAGGCTCTGCTATCTACCGTGGGCGCTGTAGATCCTGCTGATGACCAAATGATTTTTTTCGACGCCCATAAATTAGAACATCCTCCTCTCCCTGCTTCCGTCGCCTTCCAAATCCCAGTCAAAATCCGGAATGCCAACGTTTCTCGGTGTATAATTGATGAGGGGGCATCCACCTGTGTGATGTCCGCTTCGGTTTGGAAGCAACTCGGATCTCCTGACTTGGCCCCTTCCACGATAACCCTTCGAGCGTGGGACGGCCACGCCTCCCAGCCCATCGACCTTTTCCGTAATTGTCCTATCACCCTTGCCGGTAAGACTGTTTGCGTTGACGTCGAAGTCATCGACGCCCCTCTAGATTACAACATTCTATTGGGGCGAAGCTACACCTATGCCATGTCGGTTGTCCCATCCACTGTTTTTCGCAAGATGTCTTTCCCTCACAATGGAATGATAGTCACCATTGACCAGCTATCTTACCATGAGCCGCCGTCTCAGACCTCTCCGGAGACGACCATCTCTTCTGTAGCCAATAAGAAAACCGTCGATTCCTTGACCAGTGTCTCCCCCGACGTCTACAAAGATTCCTCCCTGCTTGGAACTTTTCCTGGTCTCCCCCCTCCTCATCTCTCTGATCCCAACTTATCGAATGTTTGCATGATGCAATCGTCTCGAACTGCCCTTAAGCAACCCGCCTCGGCTAGTCAGCAACCTCAGACACAACCTCGCCCACCACAACCCACCCCTAGCCCTTTATCTCCGCCAGCCGAACCTTCTCCTTCTGGCCCTTCTCCTACAGTTGGTGTCCCTGAACCCCTTTATCCCCCTGGATCGGTTCCCCCAGGCCTTAACCATCTCGGAGCCGTCCCTCCTGTTCATTATCCCTCTGGTCAGATACCTTTCCTGGATCCCCCTCCCGGAGTCTATACGGTCCCCGTCATGGCCACCCTCTCTCTCCCTAACCTGACCCTGGGAATACCCGTCTGGTACATTGACCCTCCAGCCGCTACCCCACCTGGTCACCCCAAACCCTACCTTGCTTTGACACCAGTTCAACCGGTCCCCCTCGCTTCCTCCGGGCCCCCCGCACCTCCCCAGGACCCTGCCCCTGTGGTGACAGCCCCGGGAAAGAGAGGCAAAGCTCGTAAGGGGGCAACCAATCAAGACCAAGCCGCCCTGACAAACCCTACCCCTCCTCGACCGCCAAAGCACGCTATTTAGTGCGCTTTGTGCGATATTGTCGGTCACGCCACCCATATGTGTCCTGAATTGCCGCACCTCAAGATCCTGGTCAACGAGACGTTCCCCGACTCTGATATCCCCGAAGTCTACGTCACTATCCCGGATTCTATCCCGAAACTCAAAACCTTGCGCACAAATCACCCTTGTGCTTTGTGCGATTTCCACGGCCATTACACCCACCTCTGCCCCCGCCTTGATGAGTATCGTTCCTCCTTAGACACGTACCACCAATTCAAGGCTACGCACGACAAGATACCTTCTCCCTTGTCTGCGAGTTCTACTTCGCTAGGACCAGAGGATATTCCTACTCCCCTTCACATTCCCCCTCCCGCTATCGAACCAACGGAGCCTTCGACCACCATTTTGTACCTATCGTCATCTTTGAGAGATAGTTCACCTAGCCTTCGACCTGCAGACACTCTCGGTTCCCCCTCAGTCGACCTTGGATCCGTTGACGTTGCGCATCTGAGCCCTTCTCCACAAGATGACCAGTCACACATCACTACATCATCGGGTGATCGTTCTTCCTCCAGTCTTCCCATCTTCCAGTCCGATGAAGACATTATGGAAGCCATGACCAACCCTAACTTTCCATGGGATGATATGCACGATCACGCATACTTCCTCCCACAGCAGTCCCATGACCAATATGTTGTGGAAACCAAAGACTTCATTCCCAATGCGGTCGATTGGTTCAAAAATCCCATCCCTGCACCTGATTCTTTCGAAGAAGGAAACATGGCCAACATCTCTCCGACCATTAAAATTGACATTTCGATCAAACCAGGAATCGAAGAATATATCACCTTGGGCACCCAATGCACCCCGGAAGAAATCGAAGCTTACACTAAGCTTTTCAAAGAATTCCGTGATATTTTCACCTGGTCCTACTCCGAAATGCCTGGGCTCGATCCCACCATCGTCGAGCATCATATCGACACGTGGCTCGATGCCAACCCAGTCCGACAAAATTTGAGACCCATTAATCCTTCCAGACGTGATGCTATCAAAGCTGAAATCGATAAGCTCAAGCAGGCTGGTTTCATTTATCCTATTGAATACACCACTTGGGTGTCCAACCCGGTTCCCGCCCTCAAGAAACAAGGCACCATCCGTGTCTGCACGGACTTTCATGACTTGAACAAAGCTTGTCCCAAAGACAACTTCCCCACACCATTTATTGACCAAATCATTGATGAGTGTGTGGGGCATGAGGTTCTATCCTTTATGGATGGTTTCTCCGGATACAACCAAATCGTTATCCGTCCTGCTGACCAACTTAAAACTGCGTTCATCAGTCCATGGGGGACTTTTTCTTACCGGGTCATGCCATTTGGCCTTAAAAATGCCGGCGCCACTTTTCAACGGGCCATGTCTTATTGTTTTCATGACTTAGCTCATATTATCCTTGCTTATTTAGACGACCTCATTGCGCATTCTAAGCATCGGGCACAACACCTACACGATCTGCGTACCATCTTTCTCCGATTTCGCAAGTATAATATCCGCCTTAACCCGTTGAAATGCGTCTTTTGCATTCCTTCCAGTCGTCTCTTAGGCTTCATAGTGTCTAAGGATGGTATCACTCTTGACCCTTTGAAATTTCAAGCCATTCTTGAACTTCCCATTCCACGTACCCTACGCCAGCTCCAAAGTCTCCAAGGCAAAGCTAATTTTCTTCGTCGGTTCGTCCCTGACTATGCCACCACCCCACATGGGTTCCTCAGACTCCTCCGATCCAATATCCCATTTGTTTGGGATACCTATGCTCATGATTCTTTCGATGCCCTCAAGCAGGCTCTCACATCCGCTCCCTTGATCCGCCCTCCCGACTTTGATCGAGACTTCATCCTGTACATCTCCGCTTCCACCTATTCGGTCGCTGGAGTCCTTATCCAGGAAGATGATAATGGTATCGAGCATGTGATCTACTACGTCAGTAAGAACCTAGTAGGGCCTCCTGTTTCCTACTCACATGAAGAAAAACTAGCGCTGGTTGTTGTGTTCTCAGTCCAAAAACTTCGTCATTAAATCCTCATGCGTTCCACCAAGGTTGTGACTAATTCCAACCCCATGGCTTTCCTATTGAGTCGCCGCATCCTCACTGGGAAGAACGCCCATTGGGTCGTCATCCTTCAAGAATTCGACCTCGAATTTGTCACACCAAAAAGTAAGAAAGGTTTAGCCCTTGCTGAACTCATTTCTGAATTACCTACCGGAACACAAGATCCTCTAGTTAGTGATGATTTCCCTGATGAGCACTTATTCGCCATTACTTCGGACGATCCTTGGTATGGCGATATCCTCACTTACTTGTGAACCCAAAAGTTCGCTCTTCACCTTGATCGTGACGCTCAATGACGTATCTGACACCAGGCTCCTCGCTACCTTCTTATTGGTGACGACCTCTATCGTCGCGGTATAGATATTGTCCTTCGTCGTTGTCTCACGCACACTGAAGCTGAACAAGTCCTCAATGCCTGCCATAGCGGCGCTTGTGGTGGCCACCTCTCCGGTCTTGCTACTGCCCAAAAAGTCATGCGCGCTAGGTATTTCTGGCCTTCCCTCTTCAGTGATTGCATTGAAGCAGTCAAACACTATTCCAATTGCCAACATTTCGCCCCTAAGGTGTGAGCTCCCCCAGCTCCCCTCCATCCGGTCGTCTCAACTGGTCCCTTTTGTAAATGGGCCATCAACTTTATGGAGTGTCGCCCGCCATCCACTGGTAACCATAAATATATCATCGTGGCGGTCGACTATTTCACAAAATGGGCCGAGGCTATGCCAACATTTAACAACACCGCAGCTACCGCAGCCCTCTTTTTCTTTAACCATGTTATCGCTCGATTCGGGGTTCTGAAACAACTGGTCTCTGACCATGGCCGACATTTTGAAGATGAGATATGGCGTGAGCTATCCTCACTATTGGGTTTTGAGCACCATTAGCTCCCTCCCTCCATACTCCTGCTGTGAATGGCCAAGCTGTGCAAGCCAACAAAACTCACACTGGTGCTTCTGGTTCCAACGCACAAGTTATAAAACCACTTAGAGCCTTAGTGTTCTTCCCCCTACTTTGTGTGGGTTCATCAACCTCCTTCATAAAACCGCCACCCGTTTATCTTTCTCCACCTGCTTATAAGAGAAAGTCATCAGAGTCAAAAAAAAAAAGAATTCTTCCTCTGCATCCTGCCTGTTGAAACTCCTGACACCTAAACTCCTAACCTCAGAAAATAATCTATCGCTGAGCACCTCCAAAAGATTGAAGATCTGTTTGTTATCAAAACCATGAAGTGCTGCACAAGAACGGTAACAAAGTCAGATATTTAAAAGTCCAAATTTCGATTTTCACGAAGGTGACCTTGTTCTAGTTTATGACCAGGCCCATGATGTCCTTGGTCATGGGAATTTAGACTCATTATGGCTAGGCCCTTACATCATCAGTAAGGATATCGGTAAGGGGGCATACCTCTTAGAGGATTTCGAAGGCAATCCCCTTCCTAATCCTCGCAATGCACTCTATCTTAAGAAATACTACCCTTAGCATTTCCCTTCTGAAATGCATGTTTTATTTTATTTTAGATAGCCAGCATATTTTTCATTTTTTGGATTTGATACTTCACCAGGACACATTTTTTCCAACATGGGTCACTTCCCCTCTCATTAAAATCGCATTTCTTCACTTACAACACTTGTACTTGGGGCACCACTTTGCCTCCTTACTTGTCTTTGTTTGTGTTGATTTTCGTCGTGAGTTACCATCTTGTACTCATGTTTTCATGGTCCCCCATTGGACCTTTACTATGTGGCAGCACCATCGAGTCGCCCTTGTTTTAGAGCATCCACGTGGAGTCATCCTCGCATTCATGGAGTCTATCCCGAGTCCCTTTGTACCCCGCTATAGTCCTTCATCCCTCATTGCTTGGTTTCTCTCTTGTGTCGCACATTATGGCCTTCAGTCCCACTTTCCTTTATCCCTAATGATATTGTGTCAGTCGCTGCCATGTCATTTATGCCCTTTATGCTCTAGCAAGGGAAGTCGTCCACTGCCACACACTCTCCAATCCCACCATCATTGGCATTAGTCTACTGCTGTCATCATTTTCTCTCGTGCCTTAGTTGAGGATCTCTCATTGTCTCACCTATGGCGGACCTCCTTCTGTCGACATCAGCTCCTTCATTCCAGAAGACAGGTCTAGAGGGCGGTGTACCTTGGTTCCAGCTTCCACTCTTGTTCGGTGCCTCGGATCAAGCAAAGGGATCTCTCATTCCCCTTGACTTGATTGTTTCTCCACTCCAGCTCCTTTCAGCATGATCAAGATCCGTATACTTGATGGTTCAGTGATGCCGCAGCAGCTCCTGGTGATTCCCGGGTGTGTGTGAGATGTCTCAGCCCTCATGAGGGAGTGGCCCTGCAGGTAGCCCCCCACATGCCCGGATGACCTCTTCATTGCAGCCCTCGATGCAGCTCCAGATATTTGATGATGACGGCCTTAGCCGCTTGCAGCTAGATATTTGATGATGACGGCCTTAGCCGCTTGCAGCGCCTCTTTGATTTGCATGTATCAGTCAGATTTTGTGAGCCCTTCCCCGCTTAAAGGGGGCATTTGGGTTGTATTTCTATCTCATGTACTCAGATATTATTGTATAAGTCTTGGCTGTTATCCCAGGCACAGCATGTATGTGGGATCCCTCATTGTATTTTTATCTGGCTCATGTTTATGCCGGCTGTACTTTCTGGTTCGGTCCCTTGTTTACTGGACACACTATTCTTTTGTACTTTGTCTCGGCAGGCATAGGTATGCCTCCCCCGCCGCCTTTAGCACAGGTACCCTCTCATAAAAAGAGACTTGTTGCACCTGCAAGTCTCATCTCCCCAGGGTCTAGTTCTTCAGCACCTTAATCTACCTCACATTTCTCTCTCTGACTTCCCTCTTGATGTCTGGTGATTGAGTTTTTACAACGTACTTCGGTCATACGATTTGCTCCTAACACTTGCACGCTGGGGGGCAATCTGTTACACCATTTTTTGGTCATCTAACCTCTTATCATTAGATGGACCCAAGTACACCATGTAAGACCAATTTTACCCTAAGTAAAATTGCTTTCACTATGTAAAATAACTTAATAAACCACATTTATTAGGTTGTTTATGGTCTAAACAGGAAACCCCAAAAGTAAATATTAAACAAACCTATTTTGTTTAATTTTCCTCATGGAATAATTAATTAAACCATAATTTAATTATTATTCCCAGTCATGTTTAACCCAAAAACAAAGAAATTAATTAGATAAACCTTTATTTATCTTATTATTTTCTAGGAATAATTATTTAAATCTTATTTAGATAATATTCCTTGTTAAATATGACCAAATCACCCACGAATAATTAAATAAATCATTATTTATTTGATTATCCTTCAACCACTTCCTTAAAAAGATAAATAAATCATTTATTTATTTATTATTGACAAATAAAGGATTTTGACCCAAGTCAAATACTTTTTCCCTCCAACAAATATAATAAAATATTCCATAAAAGGTGGATCTAGATTTGGTTAACATTATTTTAACTATGCACCAAGATCTAGAATGACCCAATATTTTGTTATAAATAGGAGGGTTTTTCCTACCATTCGTCACCTTTTGTTGCCTATTAGATCACTCTGGATCTATACACTTGGTCACATTTTTCTACATTATTTGTTGTGTGAGCTCCCTTTGAGTTTTATCTTTGTCTGGGTTTTCTAGACCAACAAGAGAGAGAGATTCTAAATCTGAAGTGCTGAGGACTTCCAAGAACCCATCCCATTGAGGAGAATTGGAAACATCTACTTGTTTTCCTCCCAGGTGCCTTTAATACAAAAAATTCTTTCAAAAATTGTTCTTGTCTTGTCTATTGGATATATGGAGCAAACCCTTCTTTTACTGCTTAATGTCTTTCTATGCATAGATCTGGTTTTTTGCAGCTCTTGTCTTGATCAAATAACTGCAGATCTAAAGATATTGGCAACCATCTTTGATGTTAGGGCTATTAGTTATGCGTAGCTAAAGTGGTCTTTTTTCGTACACTTCGACAAAGGATTCATAATAACAATCAGTGAGCCGAAAAACCAGTCAAACATACATGAAATAAAACATGCCAGAAGTTAATTACAAAGTAGTTCACAATATATCACTAACATGGAAAGGAACAAATAAACATTGATTCAAGAGAAAATGTACATGAAACCACTATGAATTAGTTCATAATCAATTGCATGCATGAAAGCACCCATAAAACATAGTGAAATATTAGACAGCTAGTACTATCACCACAAGCAAGCACGTGAATTAGTGCTGGAAAAGAAAATATATTATTAATTTTGCTGCAACGTCAAATACATATTTACAACTTGTCAAAACCCAATAGTGGAACATGGGCTATTCATATCAATGCATGGTACCAAAAACCCTAGCCTCGCTACCTCTCTCTCTACTTGATACCAAGAGCTAAGTGCCTTTAGCTCTCAAGCACCAATTCCTCTGTCATCTTGGCTTCAATCATAGAGCTAAAATTCCCTGGTGTCCTTTCCCAAAGTTGTACATATAGGCTGAGATGAATCTTGAGTTGCCCGTGACTCTTGGTCTTCCTGACTATTGGGTTGGCTTGTGACTTGGTCCATTTGCGACCTGCGACCTACAGTCATCTGCGACTTGCGACCTAGGGTTACTTGCGACCTGCGACCTTGAGCCATCTACTACCTGCGACCTAGAGTCATCTGCGACTTGCGACCTTGGGTCATCAGTGACCTATGACCATGGGTCATCTGCGACCTACGACCTGGGGTTACTTGCGACCTGTGGCATGGATTGATCTGCGACCTATGACTTTGGGTCATCTGCGGCCTGTGACCTTGGGTCATATGCGACCTGCAACTTAGGGTTACTTGCAACCTGCGAGTTAGGGTTACTTACGACCTGCGACTTAGAGTTTTGTCCCTTCTGCATTCCTCTTTAGGTGATCTCTAGTTTTCAAAGCAAGATGCCTTTTCCTGCATATCAGTCTTGTGCAAGTGACCGGGTGCCTTTGAGCTTAAAGTGAGGTTCTTTGGGGTTCGTGATAATTCACCTCGCTTTGAAAAGGGCCCCCTTACTTGTTGGGAAAAACCCTGGCTCTTCGTGCAAACCAATAGCTTCCACCTGCAGTCAAATAGCATAGGTCACATCTCTTTATGATCAAAATAATAATGCTTAGAGGCGTATTTAATTAATTGCAAGAGTGATTCAAACAAAATTTGTTAGCTTAGATGCCTTTGTAGTATTTTGTCACGTCGCAACATTATTGGTGCATGTAGTTTGCATATGATGTCCCTGTGCCCTTTTACCCAAGGCTTATTTCTTCTCTATGGCATAACGGTAGGGATAAAAGCTAATTTGCACCGAGTACACTTCTTTTTACGTGTTTCTTCCTTGGTCACTACCTTGTATTTTATTTTCATGACTAAAACGTAGTGTGCCATTACATCCTTGAAAAAACGACTATGTGCACATGCACACATCTCCTTGGTGCATCCCTGATGTTTGCTCCACTGTGTGTGGAGACGATTCCTCTTCTTATTCTTATGGCATTTCAACTGTATGTGGGAAAGAAAGCACAATGACCAATGCCCTTTATTCTCATACAACTTCGCCTTTGATGATAATGCCTCTCAAGGTGCCTACCTCCAAACTTAACTTGAGTTCATGCCCTCCTTATGCGGTTTGAATGCCTAAGAGTGTTATTTCCCATTTGATGTGCATGGGAGCTGTATTTGCATGAGGTCGCAATTCTGGTGCATAGGTCGCACTATCAAAGAGTTTCACCATTCGCGATCTCTCTTGGGTGCACTTATCTACGACCTTGCGACTTGGGTGGTGGTTGCACAGTCGGGTAGTCGCATAAGTTGTAGACTCCCTTTGCATAATGTTTTGTGACCTTGCGACTTGGTAGAGGTCATGTAGTCACGTTGAGGCTGGGTCATAGCCCTTGACCGATGGTGGAGGTTGCGACTGGGTGAAATGAAAGTGCCTTTGCGACCATACACGCCGTTTTTGACAACCATGCTCGTGAAAACACTGGTGACTGTGCAACCTCGGCAGAGACTGTGTGGGGGACGTGCGACTACTTAGATTAGCCTCAGACCGTCAAAGGTAATTCTGAGAGCCATGAGCATTGTTCTTTTGATTTTGTTTTGTTTCGATTCTGTCAGACCAGACAAACAAAAGACACGAACAATGTGTTCGAAGAGCCTTGAGACATGAGCTGGCATTCGATAAAAATTCATCACTTCCTCCTCAACGATTTGAAGTGTGCTTGTCATGAATTCATGTCCGACGCTAACATGTCGTGTCATTTTAGATATTCCAGAACACATGAGCTTCTATCTCTATCTTGTTCTGGGGTTGAAACTGATGTTATTTCCAAGCAACGGCGATGGCCTGCGGCTAAATGTCTTTTTTACCCCGGTCTCATTACCTAGATGTAATCACATGGATGTAGTCCTGAAATTATGACTCAATGAAGTCGCTGAGTCATAGCCTCCACGAGATGCGTTCCAGGTCACCCCTTTAGCATATGCAACTTTGCAACTGGTCGCATTCTTCCTTTCAGGTTAGCTACAAATGGTCTTCGTCAGGTTGCATTCACTCTTATTTGCATGGCCCCGAGTAATGCTAAACTAAGATGTCTTGGATGTGTTTTGTATTAACCCTTTACGATCTTCCCTAGGTTTATGTCCAGCGTATAAATCTCTTTAACAACGTTGCCTGACATTTCTACACCCATGCCATGCAGCAGTTTTTTTAAAACTCCACAAGACATGGCTCCTTGAGTGGTCAATAAAAGTGCACATTTTATGGAGCTTGGATTTAGGCCCATGCTGACCTATGACTTTATTTCATAACGCACAACCATTCGAATCCTTCTTTGTCATTTACATCCTTACATAATTCTTCAAAATGCATTGTCCCTTTGCAATGGTCACCATGAAAATTATGAAGCTTTTGCATGTGCTGATATAGTCCAATGTCGAAGGAATAAATCCTCTGTCCATATTTAATGCCAAATGGACAATTGGAACCTCATATTTTTAGAGTATTTTAATGGCTTAATAGTGTTGCCAATGGACCCTTTAATGAGACAAATACATTTTCCAATGTACATTAATAGTGTCTTCGGCTAATTTCCTGAAAGGAATATCATGAAAATGAGTCAGCTCTCGGTGATAATGAGAAAAATATTGACTAGAAAAAATAGCTCATTCAAGAAGGAACAAAATCCAAACTAAGATATTGTAATTTAAGTAAATTGTTTGAGCATCTCCAAGTTCAGAAACTAGTTTAAAACTTGTATTTAATACAACTATCGACCGTAGTAGACCTTGACACTTCATGATTCCACAGGGTAACGATTCATTCACATAGAAGGCCCCCTTCAAATAACCAGGACCATGCTCTTGGAGGGTGAGGATTAAATGCAAACCAGGGTTGGTTCACATGCATCTAGGGTTGGGCGAGCAGAGGGGGACCCGAAATCTTGAATATACCCAAAATTTTGGGTGGTTTGTAGCGGCTACAAAAAATGGAGAACCACTGATAGAATCCAACATCTTTGTCAAAGTCCCAACAATAATCTGAGTCTCGATAGTGATGCAAGGGAATATTGAACAAGTTCTGTGTATTACGTTTTCCTTTAGAGATATGCCCAATCCTTGTGCCTCAGCTAGGTCTTGTTAATTATAAAATGTCAAAGTGGGAGTTCACGGATGCCAGTGTTTTATGATGATATAGAGAGCAAGGTAGTGGGCTTATTATATTCATAATTTTAAAATAATTTTCTGGTGTTGCTCCGCTACCAGCAGGCCTAGACAGTACCCCGGCAGAGTCACTTCCAGAAATCATAGACGTTGCTCCGCTGCCAGCGAGCCTGGTCAGTACCCCGATGGAGTCATTGTGTTACCTCTCTGTGCAGGAAGCCTTTCTCAATCCTTTACCCTTATTTAATTCATGTTCTTGTAGCACTTATTTTCATGTGCTCGTGGCACTTATTTTGCATGGGTGGATGAGAGATCCCGACTTATTTTACGGGAAAGAGAGGTTGTTTCTTTTTTGACAGAAACTGAAAGATATTATGATTTGGGTTTTCCCTCATTCCAAGCCTTCACATCCCATCTACCACCTGGAAAAAACATGCAAAACAGATCATTAAGATGTTTGAGACTATGCTAGGCACGAGGCTCAGATTACAGGTATAGGCCATTCAAACTTGTTAGGGTTCCCCACAAGCAACCGGATCGTATCTCCCCAGCTAATGAATTTAAAATCATAGGCATTATGTTAAGAAAGTGAATTTGATGACCTATTCTGAGAGAAGCTGCCTCTTGAGGTAACCACCGCAACCTCACACAAAAAATGGAGTTATTGTTTCAGCAATCAAGGCAAAACAAGTAAGAAAGTTCATCAGGGTTTCAATGAGGGCTCATGGATTGGTATGCAATATATAGAAACTTTCAAATCTATGTCAACAACCTGTGCAAGCGATGTGAGGAAGAAATTTTACAACACGATGAAACAGACGAGGCTTATGACGTAATGCAATGCCATGTGCGAGAAATATTAGCTAGTTGCAGGTGGAGAAAAATGTAGGTTTTAACCCTGTACAT
The DNA here is from genome assembly GCA_034641835.2 of Pinus albicaulis. Lineage (NCBI taxonomy): Eukaryota > Viridiplantae > Streptophyta > Pinopsida > Pinales > Pinaceae > Pinus > Pinus albicaulis. The sequence goes on from JAXQQM020080883.1 coordinate 72,757, forward strand.
AAATTATCTATAAACGAATATTAAAGACAGAAAATAAATAGTAGTGAGAGCATAAAACATAAAACAGATAAACACAGAGATATTCCCCTGGATCCCAAATCGTGACGACCAGCTTGATTTTTCATTATATTCTTTTTAGTGTTACAACACATATATACATGCCGCAGCATACATAAAATCCAATCCATTAACCCTGGATTAGAACATAATTGTAGTTCCCTTGAACGGATCTACAAAATACCAGGGGCCAAAAACCATCGTACCCCAAAACCATGTGCAAACCCATGCACAAAACCATGGTCGAATCCGCCCACCGAAAAATAAGGACCAAAATTTTTTTCTAGGGCACTGCCCCGGACCCCGACAGGGGGGGCTACCACCCCCCCTCTGACCCCCCCGACCTTGCGCCCAGCGCAACATACAGGGGGGGGCTATCACCCCCACGTTTGATTAGTCGTGGAAAGAATATAACACATATCCAACATTCTCCCACTTGTTGTTTTTTTTCCGTAGGGAGCCATAGGAGAGATTAGTCATTAGCCCAGTTCTGCAACACCCATTATTTCTCTACACCAAGAGAACTTCTGAGTGCTTACATAATTCTCCAATGCATCTACAACATTCTTCAAAGTGTCCACCTTTAACATCAACACCCTTTTAGCCTCAACCATATCTCTCACAAAGTGATATTGAACATCAATGTGCTTTGTATTTGAATGATAAGCAGGGTTCTTAGCCAATAAAATTTCACTTTGGCTATCACAATCTATCCTTATAGCTTGTTGCACCAACCCCATACTTGAACACAATCTCTGCAACCAAACTGCTTCCTTGCTTGCATGAGTGGCTGCTATGTATTCAGCCTCTGTAGTTGAAAAAGCCACTACAAACTATCTTTTACTCATCCAACTGACTGCACCTCCAAATAGGCTAAAAACATACCCACTTGTAGATCTTCTTTGGTCCATATCTCCAACCCAGTCTGCATCAACAAAGACATGAATTTCCAACACTCTTTCCAATCCTAGTCTTCCCTGGTAGCACAAGCCATAATCAATAGTGCCACGTAAATATCTGAAAACCTGCTTCACTGTTGTCCAATGCTCCTTCCCTGGGTTTGACATAAACCTACTCAATACTCCCACTGCATGTGAAATTTTTGGTCTAGTACAGACCATTGAATACATCAGGCTACCCACTGCACTTGCATATGGAACACGAGACATATCCTCCTCTTTTTCTTATGTCTTGGGACACTGTTCAACAGACAAATTTGTACCTATAGGAATTGGAACATTTACCAGTTTACTATCCTACATATTGAACCTCTGCAATATAGTCTCGACATACTTCCTCTAGTTTAACCAGAGCTTCCTCTTTTCCCTATCTCTCTTAATTTCCATGCCCAAAATATAGTTTGCAGCACCAAGATCCTTCATGTCGAATTTGGAGAATAGTTGGGTCTTAAAATCTTGGAAAATTTCTTTGTCATTTCCAATCAACAACATATCATCCACATACAAGAACAAATAAATAACATGATCACTGATTAATTTAAAATAAACATAGTGATCCTCCTTGATTCTGGTGAAGCCAAGTCCCCGTATGTAGGTATCAAATTTTTGATACCACATCCTTGGTGACTGTTTTAACCCATACAAAGACTTCTTTAACCTGCATACTAGTTCTTTCTTTCCCTTCACCATAAAGCCTTTAGGTTGTTTCATGTAGATCTCCTCTTCTAGATCCCCGTGAAGAAATGTTGTCTTCACATCCATCTGTTCTACCTCAAAATAAAATGCAGCAGCAACAGATAAAAGTAATCTAATAGAAGTAACTTTGGCAACAGGAGAAAAAATATCACCAAAATCAATTCCCAGCACCTGGGAATAACCTTTTGCTACCAAATGAGATTTGTATTTCTCCACCTTGCCTTCTACATTCATCTTCTTCTTAAACACCCATTTTCTCTCGTTGGGCTTCCTTCCAGCCGGCAACTCCACCAGACCCCATGCCTCATTTTTATGCAAGGATGCCATTTCATCAACCATTCCCTCCTTCTAGAGTTTTCCATCCTCTGAATCTACTTCCTCCCTGATAGTTCTGGGATCATCATCAGTTATAGTTAAAGAAAATTTTGAATAGAAAGAAGATGGACTATACCTTTTTGGTTGTCTTCTTTCCTGAGTTGATCTTCTCAGAGCTGGAGTTTATGGCTCTTCCTCTTCTAAGTCTTCTTCTGTTGTAGAGTCTAATTCATCCTCCTTTAGCTCAAACTCTATCTTTTCAAGTTCCTTTGGTAGGACTTCATGTTTAACAACATATTTCATCTCTCTAAACACAACATCTTGGTTGTACACAACCTTCCTTTTTTCTGGGTTCCAAAGCTTGTAACCCTTTAAACCATCCTTATACCCAATAAAGATGCACCTTTTAGATTTATTATCCAACTTGGTCCTTTTCTCCTTCGGAACATGTACATATGCATCATATCCAAATACCCTCAGATGTGAAAGAGAGGGTTTCTTACCAGTCCATACCACATGTGGAGTCTTATCCTCCAACGCTGATGAAGGTGATCTGTTAACAAAGTAACATGCAGTCTCCACTGCCTTTGTCCGGAATTCTTGTCCTAAATTGGTACTACTGAGCATGCTTCTTTCGTTTTCCATCAGCGTTCTATTCATTCTTTTTTCAACTCCGTTTTGTTGAGGTGTGTATGGAGTAGTCTTCTATCGTGCTATACCACACTTCTTATAGAACTCTTCAAATTCCTTCTTGCAGAACTCCCCACCATTATCTATCCTCAACACCTTTATCTTCTTCTCTGTCTGGTTTTCCACCAGAGCCTTAAATTCTTTAAATTTGTCAAAGACTTCATATTTCTTCCTCAAGAAATATATCCATGTATTCCTTGAGAAGTCATCTATGAATGAAACATAGTACACAGACTTACCCAGTGATGGAACCGACACAGGTCCAAACACATCACTGTGCACAAGCTCTAATATCTTGTTCGCCCTCTTATCACCAGAAGGAAAACTCCCCCGATTCTACTTCCCATATACACAATTTTCATAGAAATAAAAATTCAGAGAGATATTAGACATACCTTCTACCATACCATTTCCATACAGTATCCGAAGGCCCTTCTCTGTAATATGTCCAAGCCTTTGATTCCATAGCATGGTATTTTCTCCATAGATCGCTAGGCTTTCTGCTCCACTTTCGAGAACCACAGAACTGTTGCACCCAACAATAGCAGTTCTTCCCTGAAGCTTGTACAGAGTTCCAATCCTAACTCCCCGCATTAATACCAATTCTCCCTGAACCATCTTACAGGTATCTTTCTCGAACATTTTTTTTACACCTGCATCATCCATCTTGCTTACAGAAATCATATTTCTAGCTAATGGAGGAATGTGTAGAACACTAGGAAGTGTTCTAATCCTTCCACCTTGCAGCTTCAGCTTGAATTTTCCACATCTGATGATTCTGGACTTCCTATCATCACCTAAGAAGACATCACCGCCATCATATTTCTAATACCCGTAGAACCACTCCCTAAGGGGAGTGAAGTGAAACGATGCACCCAAGTCAATCAACCATGACTCATGATCTACATGTGTATTTTAAGAAGAAGCCAAATACACATCCCCACCTTCATCTGAGGTGATTTTTGCCTCTGCAGAAGGAGCATCATCAGATCCCTTTCCTTTCTCGGGAGCTTTAGATCTGAAGTCATTTTTGTAGTGCCCTTCCTTTCCGCATTTCCAGCACACCTTTACAAAATTTCCAGAAGATTTAAATATCCCTCTAGATTTATATCTCCCACTCGAAACCTTATTCTTGTTTTTGTACTGGGACCTTCCTCGTACAGATAACGCATCTCCATTCTGACCCTCCATATTTCTCCATCTCATTTCAATAACCAGACTTTCCCACGATTCTAGTAGAGAACACAACAAAATGATGCACTTATCTTCATCTGAGATCTTAATATCAAAAGATGACAGCTGACTTACCACATTATTGAAGGCATTCAGATGCTCTGTCACCGAGTCTCCATCCTTCATCCTCAGGTTATACATCTTTTTCCGTAAGAACAATTTATTCACCAGAGACTTAGATTGGTACAAACTCCCTAGCTTGTCCCACAAGATCTTCGTCGTAGCTTCCCCATATACATTCAACAATACTAAATTTGAGACACACAATTGTATTGTGCTCTTTGCCTTCCAATCCAGTTTCCTCCAGTCTTCATGTGACATTTTCGTTGGTTTAGTATGCGGATCTACCGCGATCCACTGGTCCTTATCCACCAATAGATCCTCCATCTTGAGCTTCCACAACTCAAAAATCTGACCATTAAATTTCTCGATATCTATCTTCCCACCGCTCACCATCTTCTTTCACCGCAAGAATCATTCCCGTAGATCTCCCACTGAATAGGGTATACCTCAGGCCCGAGAAAAAAACCCCTCCGCAGCAAAGATGTCCCCTTGAAGCCGAAACTGCTCTGATACCAAATGTAGGTTTTAACCCTGTACAAAAATTATCTGCAAACGAATCTTAAATATAGAAAATAAGCAGTAGCGAGAGCATAAAACATAAAACAGATAAACACAGAGATATTCCCCTAGATCCCAAATCGGGATGACCAGCTTGATTTTTCATTATATTCCTTTTAGTTTTACAACACATATATATACATGCCAAATCATACATAAACCCCAATCCATCAACCCTGGATTAGAACATAACCATAGTTCCCTTGACCGGATCTACAAAATACCAGGGGCCGAAAACCATCGTACCCCAAAACCATGTGCAAACCCATACACAAAACCATGGGCAGATTCGCCCACCAAAAACTAAGGACCAAAAAAATTTTCCGGGGTGCTGCCCCGGACCCTGACAGGGGGGGATACCACCCCCCCTGTGACCCCCCCATGCATGATTAGTCGTGGAAAGAATATAACACATACCCAAAAAAAACAAGGCAAAGCACATGCAGTGATTATCTGAATATTTTTTAGCAATAAGAAAACTAAAAAAGCATGAGTGACAAATAAATGGAAAATTATAATAGATAAAGCTATTGACCATAAGAAAAGACAACAGACATAATTTTAAACCATAAATAAAAACCTTAGCAAGTAAACCTAATTAACAACTTGAACTAGCACACTTTTATTAATAAATCCTAGCTAGCCTAAACCTAAAATCCTAATTTAACCGGGGAGGCGGTCGGGTTATGTGAAATCAGATTTTGAGTGCAGCCACCACATTAGTTCTCATCCTGCAAGAACAACATAGTTCGATATCAAAACCAGCATCCAAAATGGTGTACTGACAACAAAACTTACCTGAAAAGCACATGCAATAACAACAAGGTCATGGATACTTACTAGAGAACATGCCAGAATGGATTGTTTGAGCTGAATTTCACTTTCATTCTGATATACAAAAATATGTACTTGAAACCTAAAATCATCTATAAATGACACACAACCATCCACACACAACCTCGGGCCTTATGGAGGTAGGGTAAGACATTGCCTATTTGCAGGTATATTCATCAGATAGGAACTGTCAAACCAACCAAGAATCTTATCATGATGTTGAGGATGATCAATTTGATGGAATGGAAAAAACAGGCATTCGCCAGGAAAATTTGAAGTGCCTACAGATCCAAGTGCAGAAACCCTAATTTTGAAAACCCTAGTTCGAAGTTGTCCTTGGGTTTCTCCGGGGACGTGAGGACGTGAAGTAGCTGTCAGTGGAAGATGAAGTGCCTCACTGTCCTGAAAAAACTCTGGAACTTTGATCAGGGGGCTTCCAAACCTCGATGGTTTTGTGAGATCGACTGACAAATGGATGTGATCATTATTTGTGGTGATTGGGAAACTGTCAATGGGCTTATTATTAATTCGGCCAAATGTTTGCGAACTGACAAGTTTACACTCCAACGTATCAGATTCTCTAGATTTACCAAGATGGGATGAATTGACCGAAAAATTTTCAGGCAATAGAGAGGTTTGCAATACATCACATGCTTGTGCCTGAGTGAATTGGTATTGGCTGGGCAACAACCAAAAATATTAGAGACAATGGCCGGTGTTACCCTTCCAGTAAATAAATTAAGGTATATCAGTTGTTGCATACCGGCTATTAGGGGATAGAAATACATGCTCAGAGAAACATCACTCGAATGGAAGGCTTGCCCAAATGAGCTGACATCTGGCATGGTTATGCTGAGAGGAGTGTGATACATGGGAACTGACATTTCAGAAATCTTAAATCAAGAAACCCTAGTTTGACTTGTTTCAAGGGTCTCATCAGGATCATAAGAACTTGAGGTAACAACCAACAGAAGCTCGATTGCTTCAATTTATTGATGGGTCCCTGAATCATCACAAAGCGGATCATCGAATTTTGGGGCTTCATATGGTCGACAGATAGATATGAATGACAGTTCTCAGAGGTGTGAGTGAATATGTTTTCAGACAAGTAGTGATCATTGGATCCATCAATTTGATCAGGTTGGGCATCTGGCATGTTAGGCTCCGAAATGTCGGTTAATAGTTGGGATGAGTCAATAAAAGAAACATCTTGCAGTTTTCAAGACAGGCAATCACTCTTTTGGCTGTTTAAATATTTTAGATGAAAAATATCATACATAAGAGATTCATCAATTTTGTAATGCGATTGTGAAACACCACTCGCATGTTCATGATTGTTGTCAACACTAGTGTATAACAACTTTGAATGGATTAAAGAAATTACTGTTGTGGCAGACTCAAGAAATGAACCAGGGAATAATGGATGAAATGATTCAGATGTAGTGGTATCACTCATACAAAAACCTTCAACTCGCATATCATTGTTATCAAGAGAGGCTAATGATTTTGCATGCCCATCACGGTCCGATAATTTTGTAGGGAAATCAACTTTATATGGGACAAGACTCAATTTATTATCAGAATGAGAATGAGATTTAGAGCCATACCCAGGAAAACGTTCAATGGACTCGAGATAGGTTTCATTAATAGGGAGAGAAGTTAGGCCAATATGGTTTTCAAGCTCTGATTTGATAGGGTGTGTGAAATATTTAGGGGTGGTACAACAGGTTTTATTTTCTTGTCCACGTCCATCATCACTCAGAACTTTTTTGACCAATACTCCATTACATGGCAACTCCGGGGGAGGAAAAGGAATGTCATAAATAGTAATACTCTTCTTAGAGGCCTGAATGTGTTCTGCACTCGGGAAGATAGACAAGGAAATATTAGGGATAGATTCAGAACAACTGGAAACTTGCGGATTATTGTAACAAACACTGGGATCAGGCTTTGTTTCCAATTGTAATGTTTCTTTTTAGGAACATCTCATGAATCAAACACTGAAAAGTGAATTTTCAGGAAAATATGAAATGGAATAGGAATATGACTCTTGGATCCTTTATATCAGTCAATATACAAAATAAATCCAAGATTTCAGTAGAAACAAATAAGACTAGGTGGGTTAAACAGATCTCCCACACCTAGTTTCCTTTAAGAGAAGGCCCAATGAGGGGCTGCAGCAAAGTAAAATGCTCTACTGGAAGTTAAAATAACTATCGGTGCACAAAAGTTTCTTATATACACTTATCAAGTGATTCCAAGTACATTAGCAACTTAGATCTGAATTTAGGATCCAAAAAGTGAGGAAAAGCAGTGCTTTTGACCTTAAAATAGATGTATTCAGAAATATGCGTAAAATTAAGGGAAATTCTGGGATTTTATTTTATATTAGGTCATTAGGGACCTATTCTCTTAATTTCAGCTCAAACAAAGCATTCTATCTACGTTAACCAGTTCCTCCATCCCCGGATATGCTTAAAAATGTTGATTTCCCATGACTTTGAGTATGCAGAAAATGGATGAAGCATGCAGAGTGTAATTTCTGAATAAATTAGACAAAATATGTCTGAAACATCATATCTGAAGTTTATTATCACTGAGCATGAAGAAAAATGGATATTCAGCTCCTTTTATACATCAAAAGATCACCTGGCAAGGGGATTTCATGAAAGAAGAAAATACAAGTATCAGATCTGCAGAATATGGACCTGGATAATGTAGAATCACTGAAACTCTGACTAAATGAGCTGAAATGTGAAAAATTACAGAATAATACTGAAATACAAAATTTATGGAAGAAGGGATGGCCCTTCCTCAAGGAAATGAGCACCAAACTAGTGTAGAAACCCTGCTGCAGCAATGCACTAGAAAAATAATGCAGTTTCTGAAGTGTACTGCGTAGATGATGATGGAAGGTCCTTTGGCCTGATGCCAAGATCTGAAACTGAAGCTCAATGCTTCCTCACTAATCTTCCAGAGAAAGGAATGCTCCCTTTTCTGCAAAACTAGATCTGGAAATGGCGTTGAAAACCCCTCACTGCAACACCCAGCAACACAATATTATTTTGCTGCAGAAATAATGTTGTCTTGATGGAGGAAGCTTGGCCTCAAGCCTGTATGTGATGAATTTCAGAACATACTCCTTCAAGAGCTCCTCAATGAAGGAGGAGGAATTCCTAAAAAGGAAATTCCTCTCTCTAGCTAAACAGCCAGAGATTTTGAATTGCCCAAGCAATCTCAAAATTGAATTATCCTCAACAACCCTTTCTTGTGACCTTCCTCTTTCTTTTATAACATTAGGGTTTGGAAAACCCTAAAACACCTCCAATGATTTAACCCTTTTCACATGAAGGGTCTCCATCTAAAACTGCGTTGATCAATAAGGAGGTTCAATGCATCTAGACACTGCTGAGATTTGGTCCTGTTGACCTAGTCAACCTTCTCCATTCCTTTTCACACCTAAGTGTATTTTATTGAAATGGCCCAGATTTTTCCATGTTCACATTTGGCATTGATTTATTTTTCTTATTAGGAGTTTTAGAGTCCCTACTTTACACTTTTATTCAAGAGTTAAGAAAATTGAAAATAAAATGCAATATTCCCATTTGCTGAAAAATGTGGGAACATTACAGTCTCCCCCAGAAAAATGTTGCTTGCCCGCAAGCAACTCTTATTTTAGATGCAAATCATCTATTCCCCTTCAAATGGCATCCACATAAGGAAGGATTACTCAATTTTCTGCAATATGTTATGTATGGTTGGTTCCAAATTTGTCTTCCACAAGTGCATGAGATGACCTCCAACTGTAAGGTTAGATATCCTCTTCTTATCATGAAGTACAAGCTGACAATTACATGATTTCCAACACCATCATAAACACATGAGAGACATAAAATAAGTAGCTTCTTCCATAAAGTAAAAGCTTCAACATGCAAGAACATTCTCCATCCATGTTTTATGAACTTGATTAAGCATTGTTATGCTTTCATTCTTAGCCCTGTTGGCCTTGTTGGATCCAACCTCCATCATTCCAACATTATGCAAAATAAAAAGTGAAGTAGCAACATGGGTGGACAAAGATGTCAAACCATATTATCCTAATAATAGCCACCGAAGCAAGGCCCTTTGCTGCCATCCTCCATCTCCTCCATGTAATATGGGCAAGCCAAGCTTTCCAAAAGATGATGTACATGCCCTCCCTTGTTGCAATTTATCTTTAATACATAGAGCATGAATTAGAAAATTATGAGCTATGGGGTGGTCACCATACTCATTTAAAAGCAAACAAAGCAACAAGAGGTATTGTTGCCTTCTTTCCTCCTCATGTGCATAATGAAACCAAACCATACTAATGGACATATGATATTTCACATCATCCCAATACATAATATCATCATTAATGCACATCATGAGATCAATATGCCAAATTCTACACAATGCAAAACACATAGACATAGGAGATGTCATGTGGTGGCCATACTATCCAAACTTAGTCAAAATTGTACATGCCTTCTCTTGTTGCAACATATCATTGAAATCCAAGGCATGCTTCAGAAAATGATGAGCTATTGGGTAGTAATCATACTCACCCAAGAGTAGCCATAGCAACAAGGACTTTTGTAGCCCTCTTGCCTTATCAACACGTGGATCTTGGAGCAACAACACAATGATGGACTTGTGAAATGTCTCATCAACATAGTACAAGCAAGCTCCCTCATACCACATCATGTGGGAGTCATTCCTCCTCCCAAGCCAAATTTCATGCATGAAACATACCTCCAACAGAAATACATGTAGATAAATAAAACATATTTAAAACATGGGTGAATACATGGACATGAGATTTAACATGTGATGTCCAAACTCTCCTTTTAACAACCACATCAGCCATGCTTCCTTTTCATATACTCTATTAATGATGCATAAACCATGAGATGAGAGAATGAGAATCTTTGGGTAGTGATCATGCTTACCCCAAAGCAACCAGTGTTCTCATGCCTCCTTATTCATTTCATGACCATTCTCCAAGGCATAGTTCAGAGAAATAGGTGCCTTTGGAGAGTGAAAAGAGTTTCCCAAGGGCAACCAGTGTAACCAAGCTTTCTGGTCCATATATGTATACAAGTGATCATGTGATCTCTTGCTCATAATCCTCATCCACTCACTCCAATATGGAAGATGAGTGATGTGCTGCATAATCATGGCATCCTCCCTTTGTAGAATACCATCTCCTTTGAACCAATGAAGAACCTTGCATCTCATGAAATATTGAAATGCATATTTGTTGAGATCTCTTAGTGAGACCTTTCTTCCTTCTATGGCCTTCCAAAACCAGTTAGGTTTTGAATCTGTAGTAAGTAGAAGTCTCTCTTTGAGCTGTAGTATGCTCATTGAGAGAGTGTCATCTAGAGGGGAGAAAATGCTTCTCATCTCAAAATGTCTACTCTTCATCTTCTTCTTCTCCATTGGTTCAAGGTTGAAGCTACCTTTATAATGCTCCAAGAGAGCTAAAGCCTCTTTGTCACAGTCACTAAGTGACAGCATTGTAGATCTACAAAGTGATGCATGTACTGTCTCAAAGCAAGTTTCATTACTGATCTCACAATCAACCATTGAACATAGGATATTGCTAATCCCCTTTCTTGAGACCCTACATCTCAACCCAAGAGATTGAATGCAGCTCAAAAATTATGCATAGGGATAGTTTCCAGTATCATCCTTGATTATATCAAGGGTCCTCTGTGCTGTGACATGTATTTGCTTCAAATCAGCATTGTGCTTTAATCCTTGGTTATGCATTAATCTTGAAACAATATGTGCTAAAATTTCATGCATATCTTGGATCAACTGATATGTGGGAACCTCTTGACAGAACACAAGAGTTCCTCCACCCAGATCAATGATGCCTCCAACTACTGGCAAGAATGATGGCCTCCTTTCTTCAAGCATACCAGTGCTAGTATCTTCCTTCTCCTCCTCATGCATCTCCTGATTCATGCATGGGACCCCATATGTTAAGAACTCAAGACTACCTTGCAAAGATGAAAGTGCCTCTTCTCTAGATGCAAGCTCCTTAGCAGCAGGTGGTGAAAATGCAGATCTCTTACCCAAAGTGACAAGATTGACATTCTCCTTTTCTTTGTGATGATAGGAAGTGTATAGTTCTCCCTCTCCATCTTGAAACCCTTTAGGATTTTCTTTGCATCTCTTTTCTTCATTGCTATACCTCTCACCTTCTTCAAAGAAAGTGGGCATAGTGGATCTAGGAGGAGATCTAGGACTCTCTGGTATTCTACTTTGTTGATAGGAAGTGCTAGGGCTTCCTTGTTCTTCTTGAAACCTTATGCAGGTCTCACTGCAGCTTGCTTCTCCTTCAAACCCTCTAAGAGTCTCGGTGCATCTTCTTTCTCTCTTCTGATTTACCTCTTTGGAGAGGATCTTCTTAGATCTGAACATTGATGAGTGTAAACTCATCCTCTCCATCATTTTGATCCCTTCTTCTTCTCTTCTCTGATACTGCTGTAAATTTCCCTCTTCAGGAGTATCAAAATTCTATTCCAGAGATTGACTGTAGGGGCATTTACTGGATATGTCACCTTTGAGAAAAGGATGAGATCCAGAAGCTACCTGGCCATCTGCAGACTCTGTCTATAGATATTGAAATATTCCTGCTTCATGGATTCAGCACTTTGGCTTGAAGCCACAGGCTGAGCCAAAGATCATGCTTCGATACCACTGTAATGTTTCTTTTTAGGAACAGCTCATGAATCAAACACTGAAAAGTGAATTTTCAGGAAAATATGAAATGGAACAGGAAGATGAATCTTGTATCCTTTATATCAGTCAATATACAAACTAAACCCAATATTTCAGCAGAAACAAATAAGACTAGGTGGGTTAAACAGATCTCCCACACCTAGTTTCCTTTAAGAGAAGGCCCAATGAGGGGTTGTAGCAAATTAAAATGCTCTAATGGAAGTGCAGAGAGCTATCAGTGCATAAAATTTTCTTATCTACACTCATCAATTGATTCCAAGTACATCAGCAACTTAGATCTGAATTTAGGATCCAAAATGTGAGGAAAAGCAGTGATTTTGACCCTAAAATAGATGTATTCAGAAATCTGCGTAAAATTAAGGGAAATTTCAGGATTTATTTTATATTAGGTCATGAGGGACCTATGCTCTGAATTTCAGCTCAAAAAAATCATTCTATCTATGTTAAACAGTTCCTCCATCCCCGGATATGCTTAAAAATGTTGATTTCCCATGACTTTGAGTATGCAGAAAATGGATGAAACATGCAGAGCATAATTTCTAAAGAAATTAGAAAAAATATGTCTGAAAAATCAGATCTGAAGTTTATTATCACTGAGCATGAAGAAAAATGGAGATTCAGCTCCTTTTATACATCAAAAGATCACCCGGCAAGGGGATTTCATGAAAGAACAAAATACAAGTATCATTTCTATAGAATATGGATCTGGAAAATGCAGAATCACTGAAAATATGAGTACATGAGCTGAAATTTGAAAAATTACATAATAATACTAAAATAAAAACTTTCTGGAAGAAGGGATGGCCCTTCCTCAAGGAAATGAGCACCAAACTAGGGTAGAAACCCTGTTGCAGCAATGCACTGGAAAAATAACGCAGTTTCTAAAGTGTAATGCACAGATGATGATGGAAGGTCCTTTGGCCTGATGCCAAGATCTGAAACTGAAGCTCAATGCTTCCTCACTAATCTTCCAGAGAAAGGAATTCTCCCTTTTCTGCAAAACTAGATCTAGAAGTGGTGTTGAAAACCCCTCACTACAACACCCAGCAACACAGTATTATTCTATTGTAGAAATAACGTTGTCTTGATGGAGGAAGCTTGGCCTCAAGCCTAGATGTGAGGCATTTCAGAAAATACTCCTTCAAAATCTCCTCAATGAAGGAGGAGGAATTCCTAAATAGGAAATTCCTCTCTCTAGCTAAACAGCCAGAGATTTTGAATTGCCCAAGCAATCTCAAAATCGAATTATCTTCAACAACCCTTTCTTGTGGCCTTCCTCTTTCTTTTACAACATTAGGGTTTGGAAAACCCTAAACCACCTCCAATGAGTTAACCATTTTCACATGAAGGGTCTCCATATAAAACTGCGCTGATCAATAAGGAGGCTCAATGCATCTAGGAACTGCTGAGATTTGGTCTTGTTGACCTAGTCAACCTTCTCCATTCCTTTTCACACCTACGTGTATTTTATTGAAATGGCCCAGATTTTTCCATGTTTACATTGGGCATTGATTTATTTTTCTGATTAGGAGCTTTAGAGTCCCTCCTTTATATTTTTATTCAGGAGTTAAGAAAATTGAAAATAAAATGCAATATTCCCATTAGCTGCAAAATGTGGGAACATTACACCTATTGAAATTGTTCTAGGAAAACGAAAACCACCTGTCCAAACTATTCAATTAAATATTTCCAATCGAAATCCCTTTCAGGGAACTCAAAACAAAAATGAACAAATATGATAGAAAATTCCTCTAGAGATTCTTGAGGTTCCATTCTGATCTCATTTAACCTTATTAATACATTTTGAAAATTGTACTTGTGAAAAGCTTGTTGTAATTCACCAGCGAGCTACTCGAATGAATGGATGGAAGTTGCTAGAAATGTGTGGCACCATTTCTCAACGTGAACTTTGAGAGTGAGGGAGAAAAGCACACAAGCCAACTCCTCATCGTCAATTTCGTAACACTCACAAAACTCACAAAAATATGAAAGGTGCTCAGTTATGGAAATCCCATTCTCACCATCGAATTTTAACTGGGACAAGTAATACAGAGGTTGATTGGGGATTGAGCATCGAGAACCAGATAAATCCGATAAAAATATCAAGAGAATGATCTGGGGATGAGCCATTTACAAATATGAGACTTACTGGAGGCTCTAAGAGCTTAGCTTGTAATCTGGCCCTCCTTCTAGCGCCAATTTGTTGATGGGAAAAATTGTACTGCCGACAACAAGGGGGTCTCCTCGGTGAAAGGTCCAAATTAGACCTCACACCATTTGGGATAGGAGCCCCATCCAGTATGTGGGCCCGGTTGCTGCCATAAGTGTTTCCACTCTTGGTTGTCGGATGAGAAGATGATGAGCAGAGGCAAAGCTGAAATGACCAATCAGTGAAGCAAAAACAGCTCAAGATTGATGAACCATAAACAAATATAGAAGCAAGTCTAAGCAAAAAAAATAAAAGGGGGGTACGCGGTGAGTGGGATCAGTGAGCCGAAAAACCAGTCAGACATACATGAAAGAAAACACGCCAAAAGTTAATTGAAAAATATTTCACAATAGATACTGACATGGCAAGGAACAAATAAACATTTATTCAAGAGAAAACATACATGCAACCACTGTGAATTAGTTCATAATCAATTCCATGCATGAAAGCACCCGTACAACGTAGTGAAATATTAGACAACTAGTACTATCACCGCAAGCAAGCACGTGAATCAGTGTCAGAAAAGAAAATATATTATTAATGTTGCTGCAACGTCAAATACATATTTACAACTCATCAAAACCCAATAGTGGAACATGGGCTATTCATCTCAATGCATGGTACCAAAAACCCTAGCCTCACTACCTCTCTCTCTCTACTTTATACCAAGAGCTTAGTGCCTTTAGCTCTCAAGCACCAATTCCTCTGTCGTCCTGGCTTCAATCGCAGAGCTAAAAGTCCCTCGTGTCCTTTCCCGAAGTTGTACATATAGGCTGAGATGACTCTTGAGTTGCCCTTGACTCTTGGTCTTCTCGAGTGTTGGGTTGGCTTGCGACTTGGTCCATTTGCGACATATGACCTGTGATCATCTGCGACTTGCGACCTAGAGTTACTTGCAACTTGTGACCTTGAGCCATCTGTGACCTGCAACCTGGAGTCATCTATGACTTGCGACCTTGGGTCATCTATGACCTACGACCTTCGGTCATCTGCGACCTGTGACCTAAGATTACTTGTGACCTACGACCTGGATTCATCTGTGACCTACGACCTTGGGTCATTTGTGGCCTGCAACCCTGGGTCATCTGTGACTTGCGACCTGCAACTTAGGGTTACTTGTGACATACAACTTAGAGTTTTTTCCCTTCTACATTCCTCTTTTGGTGATCTCTGGTTTTCAGAACAAGATGCCTTTTCCTGCATATCAGTCTTGTGCAAGTGACCGGGTGCCTTTGAGCTTAAAGTGAGGTTCTTGGGGATTCGTGAGAATCCACCTCGCATTGAAAAGGGTCCCCTTGCTTGCTAGGAAAAACCCTGGCTCTTCGTACAAACCAATAGCTTCCACCTGCAATCAAATAGCATAGGTCACATATCTTTATGATCGAAATAATAATTCTTAGAGGTGTATTTAATTAATTGCAAGAGTGATTCAAAAAAAAATTGTTAGCCTAGACCCCTGTGTAGTCTTTTTTCATGTCGCAACATTATTGGTGCATGAATTTTGCGTATGATGTCCCTATGCTCTTTCACCCAAGTCCTATTTATTCTCTATGGCATAATGGTAAGGATAAAAGTTGATTTGCACCGAGTGCACTTTTGTTTACTTGTTGCTTCCTTGCTCACTGCCTTGTATGTTCTTTGCATGAATAAAACGCAGTGTGCCATTATGTCCTTGAAAAATCCACTATGTTCACATGCGCACATCTCCTTAGTGCATCCCTTATGTTTACTCCACTGTGTGTGCAGGCGAGTCCTATTCTTATTCTTATGGCACCTTGACCGTATGTGGGCAAGCAAGCACAACGACCAATGCCCTTTATTCGCATACAACTTCGCCTCTAATGATAATGCCCCTCAAGGCACCTACCTCCACCCTTAACTTGAGTGCATGCCCTCCTTATGTGGTTTGAATGCCTGAGAGTTCGATTTCCCATTTGATAGGCATGGGAGCTGTATTTGCGTGAGGTTGCAATTGTAGTGCGGAGGTCGCATAGTCAATGATTTGCACTAGTCGCGATCTCTCTTGGGTGCACTTATCTGCGACCTTGCGACTTGGGTGGTGGTCGCACAGTCGGGTAGTCGCATAAGTTGTAGCCTCCCTTTGCATAATGTTTTGTGACCTTCCGACATGGTAGAGCTCGCGTAGTCATACTGAGGCTGGGTTGCAGCCCTTGACCGATGGCGCAGGTTGTGACTGGGTGAAATGAAATTGCCTTTGCGACCATGTGTGCCTCTTTTGAAAACCATTCTCGTGACAACACCGATGATTGTGCAACCTCGGCAGAGACTACGTGGGGGAAGTGTGACTGCTTAGAGTAGCCTTGTACCATCAACACCAATTCTGAGAGCCATGAGCGTTGTTGCTTTGATGTTGTTTTCTTTCGATTCCGTCAGGCCAGACAAACAAAAGACATGAACAATGAGTTCGAAGATCCTTGAGACATGAGCTGGAATTCGATAAAAATTCAACACTTCCTCCTCAGCGATATGATCTGAAGGGTGCTTACCGTGAATTCATGTCTGAGGCTAACATTTCATGTCCTTTTAGATCTTCCTGAACACATGAGCTTGTATCGTTGTCTTGTTCCAAGGTTGAAACTAATCTTATTTCCAAGAAACGGCGATGGCCTGCGGCTAAATGTATTTTTTACCTCGGTCTCATTGCCTAGATGTAATCACATGGATTTAGTCCCGGCATTATGACTCGATGAGGTTGCTGAGTCGCAGCCTCCACGAGATGTGTTCCACGTCACCCCTTTAGCATATGCGATTTTGTGACTGATCGCATTATTCCTTTTGGGTTGGCCTCAAATGGTCTTCGTCAGGTTGCGTTCACTCTTCTTTGCATGGCCCCGAGTAACACTACACTAAGATTCCTTGGATGTGTTTTGTATTAACCCTTTACGATCTTCCCTAGCATTACATCCAGCATATAAATCTCTTTGACCAACGTTGCTTGACATGTCTATGCCCATGCCATGCAGCAGTTTTTTTAAAACTCCACGAGACATGGCTCTTTAAGTGGTCAATAAAAGTGTGCATTTTATGGAGCATGGATTTAGGCCCATGCTGGCCTATGACTTTATTTCATAACGCACAACCATTAGAATCCTTCTTCATTATTTACATCCTTACATACTTCTTTCAAATGAGCGGTCCCTTTGCAATGGTCACCATGTCAATTCTGAAGCTTTTGCATGTGCTAATAGAGTCCAACATCGAAGGAATAAATCCTCTGTCTGTATTTAATGCCAAAAGGACAATTGGAACCTCATATTTATAGAGTATTTTAATGGCTTAATGGTGTCGCCAATGGACTCTTTAATGAGACAAATATGTTTTTCAATGTACACTGATAGCGTCTTTGGATAATTTCCTTAAAGGAATATCATGAGAATGAGTTAGCTCTCAGTGATAATGAGAAAACAAATGACTAGAAAAAATAGCTCATTCAAGAAGAAAAATCCAAACTAAGATATTGTAATTTAAGTCAATTGTTTGAGCATCTCTAAGTTCAGAAACCAGTTTAAAACTTGTATTTCATACAACTATCGACCACAGTAGACCTTGAAACTTCATGATTCCACATGGTAGCGATTCATTCACATAGAAGGCCTCCTTCAAATAACCAGAACCATGCTCTTGGAGGGTGAGGATTAAACACAAACCAGGGCTGGTTCACATGCATCTAGGGCTAGGCAAGCAGAGGGGGACCCGAAATTTTGAATATACCCAAAATTTTGGGTGGTGGTGTAGCGGCTACAACAGAACCCAATCTAAGGAAAATTTAGTGGAATTAGTTTTATCAAATAATCTACATAGCATTCTTGTTGCATAATAGTAAGGGGAGGGTAGTTGCGCTATCGGGTATGTACCAATTTTATCTTGCTTTATCTTGCCTTAGTCTTATTTCCATACTTTTATCACTTTCATTGGGTTTGGATTCATTTTTGTAAAGCTTTGAAAGAAAGCTTTATCATAAATATTTTGCGGCACAGGTAAATTATACATTATCCGTAAATCCTCTGTGGTGAATGAACCAATGGTATCTAGCTTAGAATTCTTGAATGCCCTGTCTTCTATGTTGAGGTTTTCAATGACCCATTTTCCCATATCATTGTATGGTATGGTAAAATTTTCGTCCTGGTCACTATTATATGGAGAAACGAACATGCAACTTCAAAGTAAGATGGTTCTGATGAAACCGCCTCATCTGCTGTTATTTTTTTCTTTAATTCTCTTGGTTGTTCTCCCTCAAACAAATTTCGCATGGCCTTCCATGAATAACTCCCACTATCCTTGTTGAAATTTGTGTCTGAGAATAATGGAGGCATGTCTGTGGATTCTTCAGCAGATGCTTGGGCAACTACTTTTCATTTCTTTCACATTTATGTTGATATTGTTTCCTTAGATAGTTTCCTGAATTCAAGTGAAACGAGTAAATTCATATCTAAGATGAAGAGAAACAAGGACAAAGAATATATTTAAATGAACATAAATCAAAATCCGGTGCTTTAAATTTAAAACATGCTTGAGTTAAGATATTAATCTTTTGAACCTTGCACCCATTGAATTCCTTTAATAACCTTTTAAGCATTTATCAAATCTATTACACGCCTTACTCAATATGTCTAGTCTAACGATCTAAATCATTAGATATCGTAACAGTTTGATTTTCTTGAATAATAAATGAACAGCGCAAATCGCAATTTTTAGTCGATATCAATATCATATGTTTTTTTCACTTTGGAGATGTAGAACGGGATCTACGCAAATCGTACATCGCATTCAATTATGGTGAACATAACTTATCACTTGGTTTAACTTTGCAAAATGAGAAATGCGCTAAAGACACAAAGTATTGTGCTTTTTCAGATTTTATAGATATATTTTGTTATTGTTTGTTGAAGTTTGCAACAAGAAACAGTGAAATTGGCATCCGGAAACATCATCCTTGATCCTAGTGAAAAATAAGCACCTACACTAGGTGGGTCCACATAGGCTATTTTTAGGTGTATGTCTATTTTTAGAATGGTGAGAATATTCTAAAATTAGCAGGATACTAATTCTAGATGGTTGAGAAAATTCTATCTTTAGATGAGTTTCTATTTTTAGAAGATGGGCGAAGATCGTAAATCTAAAAATAGAATGCATGTCAATTATTATTAGCCCTTAATGATAATGAGACAATAAATAATAACTTATTCTCTTGGAGCACTTGATTTCAATTAACTAATGTGGCAAACCAGTTAGCTGAAGGAATTACGCATTCCAAGGTTGGTTGGTGACTCATGCATGGTGGAATTCGTTGTAACTAATTGTGGCAGAGTTGTAACATATTTGGAAGTGTAGTTATGGGAGTTGTTATTTAGTTTAACTCGGTTAAGTGAGTTAAACTCAGTTTTTCTAGTTGTAACTAAATATACACTAGTGAAAGATGAGTGAATTAATTATTTAATTAATTCAAAAGCAGTGTCTTACTTGAAACTAAATAAATACAACAGTTAACTACTTGCATGTCAGATCTAGTGGAGACTCGGTGGAGAGATAGGTGAAAGGGTGTGCTTGACTATCAATTGTGACTATAGTGGATCATTCAATGCATCCACACACACATTTGATATGATTATGAAGATTTTGCAGTTAAGGCAGGAGGTAATCATTCATTCAGAGGTTCTTCTTTGGCAGAGATTGTGCAGTGGAGATAGGTTGTCATGAGGCAGCAAATTGGTGCATAGATATGAAAATTTCTGCATGACAGTGTGAGACGATTGTATATTGTATTGAGAGCTCTAAGAGATGATCTTTGTATGATATTGTTTCATGGTTCCATGATATACATAGTATATGATAGTTGGGGTTTTAGCTTTAATCTTTCCCAGTAAAAAATATTGTTATATGTGATTGATTTTTCTTCATGTGTTTTGCAATTGGCGATTTAATTTCCGCAAAGAATTGTGTTGTGAAATGAGCTCCAAAAATAGAAGAAAAGAGATATCAACACCTTATAAATAAGCCACTTCGAGGGGGAAACCTACAATACATTACATAAATGAACAATTCTTGGATGATTCAAATTAAAAAACCTCCTTTCTATATATAGGAGTCCATGGAGCCACAATGTAATCCTAGTGGGGCCACAATGTAATCATAGCCGACCTAACAATAATAATTTAAGGGCACAATAATAACAATATGGGGGTTACAGGGGTACAATAATAACAATAAGGAGTTTACACTAATAACAATAAGGGACTATACTAGTAATATAGGGACCTAACATACCCCTACCCTTCAAAAAAGTGTTGTCCTCAACGCTTGAGTAGCTCTGGGTGCTTCTATATAAAATTCTCATCCTCCCATGTAGAATCTTCAGTGGGTAAGTTCTTCCACTTGATGAGATACTTTGAAATTGATCGATTCCAAAGCTGTCGAGTGCGTGTTTCTATGACCTCTTCAGGCTCCAATATGATTTTTTCTTCCTCATCAAGTTCTGGCAATATTGTTTGAATTGGAAGATTTCACCTACAACCTTATTTAAGCATGAAACATGGAAAAATAGATGCACTCGTGAAGAAGCAGGAAGCTCCAATTTGTATTCCATAGTACCAATCTTTTGCAACACCTTGTAAGGACCATATCACTTTGGCGATAATTTATTATCCTTCTTAGCTTGCTTGAGGGACATTTGTTTGTATGGTTGTAGCCGTAAAAATACCCAGTCTCCTACATCAAAACTTCTCTCGTTGTGATGTTGATCTACTTGTTGTTTCATTCAATTTTGTGTCAAATTCAGGTTATCCTTTAAGAGTTGGAGAACTTCTTGTTGATGCTCGACGTGATCTTCCACTGCTTGAACCTTTGAATTTTCTCTTAAATATGATGTGATGGATGGTGGATGATATCCATAAAGAGCCATAAATGGGGTCATTTTTGCTGCAGTATGGAAGGAAATGTTATACCACCATTCTGTGAGAGGTAATCACTTGAACCATTGTGTTTTTTTATCAGATACAAAACAACGAAGATATCCTTCCAAAAATTTATTTACTATCTCAGTTTGACCATCGGATTGAGGATGATAGGACAAGCTATGAGCTAATTGAGTACCTAAACAAGAAAATAACTCCGTCCCAAAATATCCAGTAAAAATGGGATCTCTGTCGCTCACAATAACCCTTGGGTTTCCATGTAGCTTTTGAATTGTGTCCATAAATGTAGTAGCAATTGTACTTGCTTTAAATGGATGAGATAATGCACAAAAGTGTGCTTACTTGGTAAGTCTATCAACTACCACCATGGTGACACTCTTTCCTTCGGAATTTGGTAAACCTATGATAAAATCCACTGAAATCTCCTCCCAACATTGACTTGGAATGGATAAAGGTTGTAGAAGACCTGAGGTCTTAATTGTCTCAACTTTATTTTGTTGGAAAACCAAAAATTCCACCACAAACTCTTGAATATCAGATTTAAGTCCATCCCAAAAAAATTATGTCTTCACCTTGTGGTAAGTTTTTAAAAATCCTGAGT
Source organism: Pinus albicaulis (assembly GCA_034641835.2). Lineage (NCBI taxonomy): Eukaryota > Viridiplantae > Streptophyta > Pinopsida > Pinales > Pinaceae > Pinus > Pinus albicaulis. Next base: position 94,681 of record JAXQQM020080883.1, read on the forward strand.
GTCCTCCTAAAGGAGAAGTGTGCAATTCCAAAAGACTCTTTTGCTTTAGTTGGGAATTCTTACAAAGATATAAGCGATATTTGTACCATAAGGAATCATTTTTCCAACTAAATGTATCAGATGTACTAGGATCTTGCTGCAACTTTTGAATGAGTGTCCACACTTCGTCGTCCTTCCATTCATCTCTTGCTTGGGTTATCCAATTTGTTTGGATAATAGAAATTCCAAAAAGCAATGCTTCCACCTCTTAATTCTTTCTTGAGAGTGCATCTACAACAACATTTAGCTTCCCTTTTCTGTAGATTATTTCAAAGTCATAACCCAAAATTTTTGTGACCCATTTTTGTTGCTCTTCTGAAAATATTCTTTGTTCCAAAAAGTGTTTGAGACTATCATGATCAGTTTTTACCTTGAAGTGTCTTCCCATTAGGTAAGTTCGCCATTTCTTTAGTGCATGTAGTATTTCTAACATTTCCTTCTCATAAATAGGTTTTTGTAAATACTTTCCTTTAATTGGATGACTTTCAAAAGAAATGGGTCTTCCTTCTTGCATTAAAACAACACCAATTCCATTTCCTAAGGCATCACATTCCACAATATAGGTTTTTTTGAAGTCTGGCGTAGCTAAGACCGGTGCTAGGCACATTGTCTCTTTAAGATGTTCAAAGGCCTTAGTTGCTTCATGAGTCCATGAAAATGCATCTTTCTTCAATAATGTTGTTAGAGGTGATGCTATTCTCCCATAATTCTTAACAAAATTGCAATAATACCTTGTTAACCCGAGAAATCCTCGCAACTACTTTATGGTTGTGGGGACTTTCCATTTCTTAATGGATTTAATTTTTTTAGGGTCTACCTTAACACACTCGTGAGATACAATATGACACAGATATTCCACCTCTTGTACTCCAAAGAAAAAATTGGATGTTTTTGCATATAATTGTTTCTCCTGCAATAGTTTGAGCACCCTTTCAACATGTTGAACATGATCTTTCCAAGACCTATTGTAGATTAGTATATCATCAAAAAATACTAGCACAAATTTTCTCAGGAAGGGTTTGAATGGAATTCATCAACCCTTGAAATGTAGAAGGTGCATTGGTAAGGCCAAAAGGCATGACCAAAAATTCATAATGAACCTTATGAGTTCGAAATGCTATTTTCGGAATATCTTCAGTCTTCATTCTAATTTGATATATCCTGAACGAAGATCCAACTTGGTAAAACAAATTTCTCCATGTAATTCATCCAATAATTCATCAATCACAGGAATGGGAAATTTATCTTTAATGGTGCGCTTATTCAGCTCCCTATAATCTGGACACATGCACCATGATCCATCCTTCTTGTGTACCAATACTACAGGAGCAGAGAAAGAACTTTGACTATGTTGAATTATACCCGCCTATAACATTTCTGCAATCATACGTTCAATTTCACTCTTTTGGACATAAGGATATCTATAAGGCTTGATGTTTGGAGGAACACTTCCTGGAATCAAATGAATAGCATGATCATGATTACGAATAGGTGGGAGTCCTTTGGCAATTTCAAACACCTTGGAATGATTGTCCTAGACTTCTTGGAGATCTGAAGAAATAGATGATTTTGATGTTGGAACTTCTAGTGAGAATAATTGTGCAATTACATCTCGTTGTTATTTCTTTAGAAGCTTTGTTATAACATTAGAGCTTATTATCTTTCCTCGCTTCCCTGCAATACCCCGTAATTTGAATTCCTTTCCTTCTGAAAAAAATTTCAAGAAAAGTTCTTGAAAATTAAAAGCTACCGTCCCCAAATATTGTAACCATTGTACTCCTAGTACAACATCAACACCTCCCATAGGAATGGAAAGCATTGGACTATTCAATACATATTCCCCCATGGTTAGCTTGATATTATGGAATTTTCTAGAGAAATTGAAATTTCCTCCATTTGCAACCATCACTTGACATTCTGGTGCTGGCTATAGGAAACAATTCAATTCCTTGGCTACCTTACAAAAAATAAAATTATGGGTACTACCCGAATCAATCAACACTATTACCTTTTTCTTATTGATATGTCCTTTTATCTTGAGAGTTTGAGGAGTGGTAATTCCTTCCAATGCATTATAGATATGGTCAGACTCATTTCTTCCTCTTCTAGGGTTGGTTCCTGGTGTATATCCTCTTCTTGTTCTTTTTCTTCCCCTTCACAATCTATGTAAAATAATTTCTTCTCAGCACACTTATGACCTTTAGTGTATTTGCTATAACAACTATAGCAAAGCCCTTGTGCTCTTTTTTCTTCCAATTTTTGTGGTGTCAACCTTGTAGGTTGTGGAAATCTAGGCGTAGAAACACTTCCTTCTTTATAGAAGTGAGTGGTACGCTTCCTTGTCGCCATAATTTTACATTCAATTTTTCTTGCCAACCTGAATGCCTTCTCCAAAGAATTAGGTTCCAAAACGTGAACTTGATGTTGGATGTTATCCTTTAAAGTACCTATGAAGAGATCAATCTTGTGTTCCTCTCGAATATCAGTTACCCTTATATTCAATTTTTGGAAGTCCTCAATGTGCTCCCCCACTAAACCCTTTTATTTGAGATTTATCAATTAGCTAAAGAAGGTGTCGCTCTTTGTATCCTCATAATGTGCTATCATTTCCTCCGTAAAAATTGACGAAGTGACAATTTTTTTATGGGAGCAAAGCCATCGATACCATACAAATATATTTTGTTCTAAATGTAAAGTTGCAATACATACCTTTTGTGTGTTTTGCACATTATGGAGATCAAAATATTGCTCCATCTGTAGTATCTATGTTACAGGATCCTTTCCATCAAACTTCCTCATATCCATTTTTGGAATATGGTGGTTCTTCCCGCCAACATTAGAGTTTATAAAATCATGATTAACATTTATTTTTTTCTCATCATGAGTTTCCTCTACTATATTTTCACCATTAGGAAACATTTCTTGTATCAACTTTGTCAAACCTTCCATGTCTGCTTTTAGAGCATTCTTCATGTTTTCCATTTTTTCATCGATCTTAGCTTCCATGCTAGCTTCCATGCCATCTATATTAGATTCCACGCCTTTCTTCAAACCATCCATCTTAGTTTCCACACCTTTCTTCAAAACTTCCATGTCATTTTTTGTTTCTCTTTGCGAGAGCGAAATTTGTTGTACTTTCTCTTGTAATTTTGATATGTCATGTTGCCATTCTTCGTCTTCATGAGTCATAGTAGAGCCTTCTAAAGGCTTAATGGGTGTTGAATTATTTTTAGGGTCCATTTTAGAAACAAATATTTATATATATTCTAAAATATGCCCTTGGAATCAATTCAACTTGATTCTTCAAACAAGACTTATGCAATTCGAAAAAAATACACACCTTTTACTTGATTTTGTTGAGCTCTATATTGAAATTGAATTATCTATATAACTGAAGATCCTCAATATCTAAAATTTGGCCTTGTAGTAGTCCTTTGAAGTGTCTTTCAAATGCCACAGGTCTGACCTGATTTGGATTCTTCACAACAACGTTATGTCCAATGTCCCACAATGACCTAATTATGGACTGGTTCAGTAGAGCGAACTTGTATGACTTGCCATGTGTCACTGTTTGCTCCTTTGGTTCTGAAATTTATAGACAGGAAACTATAGTCTGTGTAATTCCAACCACATTTTACAGAATTCCAATCCGATGCTTAGAGAGAGAGCTATGAATATTTTCCCACGATCACCTCTTTGAGATGAAATTAGGGAGCCTGAAAAAGACCTAACTTCCACAGATCATATCTCCGAAAATATTGCAAACCAAGCTCTGAAATTTTTCGATGTTTTTCCACAGGTTGTCAGTGTCATGCTCTAAAAATTTCAGATTCTGAACCTTCATAGAAAAAACATTATAGCGAAAATTTCGTGATGAAATGTTTACGTGAAATTCAAGAGCCTGCAAAAAGCCCTATCTTCTACAAATCATATCTCCGAAAATATTGCGAATGAAGCTCTGAAATTTTGCGATGATGTTCCTTCGGATTTTGGCTTCACACCCTAAATATTTTACCTTCTGAAACTTTGTAGACAAAAATTTATAGCGAAAATTCCACGATGACCTATTTGGAGCAGCGAAACCCTAGAATCCAAAGTTCTGATACCAAATGTTGTGAAACGAGCTCCAAAAATAGAAGAAAAGTGATATCAATGCCTTCGAAATAAGCCACTTTGAGGGGGAAACCTCGAATACATTATATAAATGAAAAATTCTTGGATGATTCAAATTACAAAACCTCCTTTCTATATATAGGAGTTCATGGGGCCACAATGTAATCCTAGCCGACCTAACAATAATAATTTAAGGGCACAATAATAACAATATGGGGGTTACAGGGGTACAATAATAACAATAAGGGGTTTACACTAATAACAATAAGGGACTATACTAGTAATATAGGGACCTAACAAATTGTGTAGAAGGATTCTGTATTTAAAAGTGGATTTAATTGTTAGATCAGGGGAGTCTGGAAATACTTTATTGTGTTTATAAATTTCTACATGGTATCAGAGCAGTTTTAATCACTGGATATTTCAATATTGAAGCAGTGTTGAGTTTGTGGTGGTGGAACAATTTGAATTTGCTGCAAGAATTTCTTGGTGCGAAAGTTGAGTAAACATTGAAATGGCTTTCAATGGGTTGCAGTTGGAGTATGAACTCGAGGGCAGCTCAAACTACATAGCCTGGAAGGACAGGATGGAGGTGGTGCTTGAAGATAATGGCTTGAAGGAATTCATCGATAGAGATGTTCCTAAGCCCACTTCGACGGATGCTGCATTACTTGATGCATGGAAAAAGAAAGTAGCAAGGGCAAGGAGGATTCTGTTGGAAGGTGTGAGAGACCATATTGTCTCAAGCCTTCAATGGAAATACACTCTATTTTCAATGTGGAAGGCTTTGATGGATATTTTCCGAAGCAGCAGCGACCATAGGAAATTGGCGTTGAAGGATAAACTCAGAAAAATCAAGATGGAGAAGAACAACACTATTCCGGTATACTTAACAAAGTTTGTCCAATGTAGGGATGAGCTTTCGAGTGTAGGAGTAAGTGTTTCTGATGATGATATGGTGATTTTGGCACTCTTGGGACTTTCGAAGAGTTGGCACAGTTATGAATACTCTGTCAACGGATGGGAAAAACTGTCATATTGGGAACAACTATGGTCAGATCTAGTGCAGGAGGAGTTTAGGTGGAACACCATGGATGAATCTTTATCAATGCATGATGATGAAGAGGATTTTTCTTTGACAGCCAAGGGGAATAAGAAGAAGGGGAAGAAATTCCATTCTAAATCTGAGGCCGATGAATATGGAAAGGAGAAAAACATATCCAAAGTAAAGTGTTTTCAGTATCACAAGTATGGACATATTACCACAAATTGTCCACACTAGAAGAAGAACAAGATGGTTGCTAGAGTTGCAGCTGGTGAGGCTCTTGCCTCACAATTTGAGCTTGAATTCTCATTTATCGCATGCATGGTGTCTAGTGCATTGGGATCGGGGTGGTACTTTGATAGTGGTGCTTCCTTTCACATGACCGGAGATGAGAAAATTTTCAGTGACTTGGGCGGAGAAATATCTCCATATGCATGTTTAGTTGGGCGACGATGGAAAATACAGTGCAACCGAAATTGGTACCATTACCTTTCAGAGGGCATCAGGTATACTCTTTCATTTAAAATATGTTGTTCATGTTCGAGGTTTAAAGAATAATTTAATCTCAGTCGCAATGTTAGAGGATAGAGGCTATGATGTTGTCTTTAGTGAGGGAAAAATTTTCCTATAACACAAAGCAACAGGGCAAGCCAAGAAGGGTGGGATTCAAGTTAAGAATCTATACAGACTTGAAGTAAATTGGATTTATATGAAGCTTAATACTGTTGGGAAGTGCGAGAAAGACATGCAATTGAAGCTTGAGAGGGAACAGGATTTGCATGCAGGTAAGAGTGAACTTCGGGATGTGGAGCAGCCACAAGATGAGGATCATGGAGTGGGAGAAACCACTCATGCAGAGAAATTTCATTCAAGATGGGAAGAGGGAGTGCGTGAAGCTATACCACTAGGTGAGAGGTGGGGCGACATGCATGAATAATCCCAAGAAGAAATTTTGGGCAGGATTCATTGAGATGGTGTGGATCTCATGAATTGAGCCTGGCTATGAGGCGCCCACAGAGCAGTAGTAGCATGATCAGTTGGATTGATGCATTCAAATCAAAGTGACAGTGTCGGATACTGGAGCACATATCAGAGTTGGAAGCAAGTGCAGAATGCATGGGTGTAGAGTTCAACAACACAGTGATTCCTTAAGACATGTGCAATAGCTAAGCAGAGGTTAGAAGACTTTGACGAAAGATGCATTATACTAATTCAGTTGTTTGGAGGCTATTCAGCTTCAGAAGTGTTGCATACAAAATTTTCAAGGTGAATGCATGGAGTTGCATGTCACATGCAAAGATAGTCCTTTCTTGTTGAGAGGGAGTTTTTAAGTTTGCAAAAAGAAACAGTGAAATTGGCATCCGAAAACATCATCCTTGATCCTAGTGAAAAATAAGCACCTACACTATGTGGGGCCCACACATGCTATTTCTAGGTGTATGTCTATTTTTAGAATGGTGATAATATTCTAAAATTAGCAGGAGACCAATTCTATATGGTTGAGAAAATTCTGTCTTTAGATGAGTTTCTATTTTTATAACATGGGCGAAGTCTATTTATAGATCGAAAATCTAAAAATAGAATATGCATCTCGATTATTATTAGCCCTTAATGATAATCAGACAATAAATAATAACTTACCCTCTTGGAACACTTGATTTCAGTTAACTAATGTGGAAAACCAGTTAGATGAGGGAATTACACATTCCAAGGTTGGTTGGTGACTCATGCATGGTGGACTTTGTTGTAACTGATTGTGGCAGAGTTGTAACATAGTTGGAAGAGTAGTTATGGGAGTTGTTATTTAGTTTAACTAAGTTAAGTGAGTTAAAATCAGTTGTGCTAGTTGTAACTAAAGATACACTAGTGAAAGATGAGTGAATTAATTGTTTAATTAATTCACAAGTAGTTTCTTACTTGCAACTGAAGAAATACAAAAATTAACTACTTGCATGTCAGATCCAGTGGAGACCCAGGGGAGATATAGGTGAAAGGGTGTGATTGAATATCAATTGTGACTATAGTGGGGCATTTAATGCATCCACACACACATTGGAGATGCTTATGAGGATTGCGTAGTCAAGGCAGGAGGTAATCATTCATTTATAGGTTCTTCTTCAGCAGGGATTGCGTAGTGGAGGCAGGTTGTCAGGAGGCAGCAAATTGGTGCATAGATATGCAAATTTTTGCATGACAGTGTGAGACGATTGTATATTGTAGTGAGATCTCTAAGAGTTGAGCTTTGTATGATATTGTTTCATGATTCCATGATATAAATAATATATGATAGTTAGGGTTTTTAGCTTGAAGCTTTCCCGATAAAACATCTTGTTATGTGCAATTGATTTTTCTTCATGTGTTCTGCAATTGGCGATTTAATTTTCACAAAGAATTGAGTAGAAGGATTCTGTATTTAACAGTGGATTTAATTGTTAGATCAGGGGAGTCCGGAAATACATTATTGTGTTTATAAATTTCTACATTGTTTTATTGTGTCATCGGGTCCGATTTATTGCAATTCCTTTTGAAATGTTATAAGTTTATATTTAAACGGAGGAGCAATGCTATTTATAACTTTAAAGGGCTTTTTAAGCTTTTTTAACGAGGGTTTTATATAATTCAAAAAGGTTGATGCGCTTTATCGCAATTCACAATTCTTATATCTGGCTTAACTTTGTCAACCTGTAAAAGTTACGATTTGCGGTGCACGTAATGAATTTAAAGAAAAAAGAAAAATTCCTTTTATTATTAAAGTTTGAAAAACTAACACTAAAATGAAATAAAGCTTCTTTTACTCTTTTTTAAAGGGTCACCATTTATGTTAATATAAATGGGGGTGTTGTATAGTACAACAAAATCCCTATCAAATTTCTCAAAACATTTTAGTTGCCATATGTACACCTCCTCCTCAGTAACCCCCACCCACCCCCCCCCCCCCCCAATTAAGAAAAGTTGGTTTTAAATCCATCTGGTGGATCTTCCACCCCACCTACGTAATCATAGAAAGAAATAAATTAATGGATGTGTACCTTAGTACAGGTTCAATGGTATCCTCATAAACAATTCCATCAACTTCAGCATACCCCTTGGCCACAAGTCTAGCCTTATACTTCTCTATGCTTCCATCTGCTGAATACTTTTTAGGTCCCTATATTACTATTTTAGTCCCTAATTGTTGTTAGTGTAGCCCCCTTATTGTTATTTTTGTACCCCTGTAACCCCCATATTATTATTATTATTGTGACCTTACATTATTATTATTAGGTCGGCTAGGATTATATTGTGACCCCATGGACTCCTATATATAGAAAGGAGCTTTTTTCATTTGTATCATCCGATAATTGTTCATTTATGTAATGTAAATGAGGTTTCCCCCTAAAATTGTGTTATTTCTAAGGCATTGATCTCTCTTCTCTTCTATTTTTTGAGTTGGTTTCATAACATTTGGTATCAAAGCTTTAGATTCTATGGTTTTGCTACTTCAATAGGTCATCGTCGAATTTTCACTATAACTATTTTTATATGAGGGTTCGGACACTAAAAAAAAAAAACCTATTTCATAGAACTCTAGAGGAACTTCGTGTAAAAATTTCAAATCTTGGCTCGCAATGTTTTCGAAGATATGATCTGTGGAAGTTAGGGTTTTTATAGGCTCCCAAATTTCATCTAAAAGAGGTGACCTTTGGAAAATCGTCATAATTCTCTCTCTTAGCATCAGATTGAAATTATGTAAAAATTGGTCATAAGTACATGGAATTTTGTTTCCTTTGTATTAGTTTTAGAGGTGAGGAGGAAATAGTGACATGTGGCATGCCATACAAGTTCTATCTATTGAACCAGTCCATAATTAGGTCATTGTAGGAGATTGGTCATAAATTTGCCTTGAAGAATCCAAATCATGTTATACCTATGGAATTGGAAATAATATTTAGAGGGCTAATACAAAACTGAAGATAAAATATTAGGGATCCAAAATTATAGAGATACATCAGTTTCAATATCGAGCTCCTCAAAATCAAGAAAAATGTGTGTATTTTTTTTCCTGAATTGCATAAGTCTTGCTTGAAAAATCAGTTTGAAGTGATTCCAATGGAATATTGAACCATAGATATCGGTATTGGGTTCTAAAATTTCCCCTAAAATTAATTCAACACCCATTAATCCCTCATAATACTATACTATGACTCATGAAGAGGAAGAAGTGCAACATGGTATATCAAAATTACAAGAGCAAGTGCACAAAATTTCGCTCTCACAAAGAGAAACAAAAAATGAAATGGAAGTTTTGAAGAAAGGCATGGAAGCTAATATGGATGGTTTGAAAAAGGCATGGAAGCTAATATGTATGTGTTATTCATCAAAAATTTTCACTATTTTTAGATGACTATAGATTTGTTCTAGATTTATGAAAACAACCTTCCTAGAATATTGTGGGTTTCAGAAATCTCACTGCCTTCATTATCCTTATAGAAACTTTTTCACTATTCTATCATATTTCCATTTCATGGCCACCCTTTCACTCCTAAAAATACTCCTTATGGGCTTATGCCTCTCATCTCCATCCTTCTTTCCTGCATATGACCTCATTACCCTTTTTTACCTTGCCCTAAACTCCATTTTCCCTCTAGGGTTTTCCTATAGCCATCTCATTCCCATGTTCCCCAAGTTCCTGAAGAATTTATGGTCTCAAAACTATCTCTGTAGGCTCTTTAGATAAATCAAGTACATTGGATTTTGGATCTTCAATACAACACTTTGACAAATACTATGTTTTCACTTGAACCCTCCAAGCCAATTTTCAGTCAAGGTCAAGTCAAAGAACCCTCCCACTAGGTCAATTAGGGTTTCACATGTTTTAAGGTTATCATTGGTGTTCCAAACACTACTTTTACTTTGCTGGAAGCTGGCTCAGATGTAATATAAGGTTAGCACATGGTTATTCAAGAAATACCTAAATATTTTCCAAAGAAGACTATCCTACAGTTCAGAGTCTGCACATGAGGAAAATGGACAAGCTTTGACACTTCTGCAGGAGTGTTGAAGTTTCCATCAGCAGAAGGTATTGATAAGTTATATGGTCTACTCCTAAATGAAGATAACTTACAACAGAATAAAGGAAGCATTTGGTTTTGAGGAGAAATAAGGTTTTGAGCTTAATGGTCCAGTTGAATTCCAAAACACTAACCACTTGCAGAAATGACCTGGAGGATGACACACAAAGCCAAACATGAAGAAAATCTAGCAGAAAAGATTGATGAGATAGGGAAAACGGTGAGGTGAACTGGAAAGAAATGAATGAACTTGAAAGGGCTATAGAGAACTTAGAAGACAACACTGATGATTGTTGTAAAAGAACTCCAAACACCTAGGGTTTTGGGAAAATAACCATAGAAGGTGAAATTACGAGTTGAACTCCATGGTGCAGGAAAAAGAGGGTTTTGAAAGTGCTGCTATGAGAAATCCTCCCAAAGGTAAAAAATGAGCTTGCCATGTCTAAATGAGTGGAAGATGAGTTGAGCTCCAAGGTAGGAACAAAAGAGGGTTTTGAAAGTGTTGTATGAGAAATCTTCCCAAAGGTAAAAATGAGCTTGCCATGTCTAAATGAGTGGAATATGAGTTGAGCTCCAAGGTTTTGAAAATGTTGTTGTGTGTAATCACCCCCAAAATTGTCAAAATGAGCTAGTCATGAATCAAGGAGAAAAAAGAGGATCAAATTCATTATTTTAGTCACCTGCATGTAAATAGTGTAAAAGGGTTAGTGATAAAAGGTGAAAAGTTGAGTTGAACTTCATGATGGAAACCACAGAAGATTTCAGAATGTTGGTATGTGAAATCATCCGAAAATTGTCAAAATAAACATGTTAAGTATCAAAGACCAAAAGAAAAGCTAATTCGGTGATTTCAGCAACCCACAGGCAAAGGCATAAAGGGATATCAGTGGAAGAGGGAAAAAAGAGTTTTAAAAATATTACAAAGTGTGTTTCCATTATTAAAATTCCCTAGTCTATAAAATCTCATTCTTGCATATCATACCAATCATTGTGCCCCTGTAAAGCGTTAGATTTTTCAAGGAGAGAAGTTTTTCCTTGAGTTTTCAAGTCGAAATTTGGCTAAGTGTCTTGGCACTGCATGCTCAGACTAGTGATGCACCCCAGGAGGTTGGTGTTGTGCGCTTGGAAATTTCTCCCCATACAAAATACACTGGAACTGTACACCTGGAACTGAGCGTTGCACGCTGGGGAAGGCACTGCTCCATTACTCGACAAGCCCAGTGGAGAAAACCATTGGCGTTGTTCACCTGGGATTGAGCATTGCAGGCCTGGGAATGAGCGTTGCGCCATCAGCTAGGCATTGTGCTCTTGGGCAGGAGGGCTTTCCAAGGGATTTAACCACTCAAAACACCTCAAGTGGCTTCCAACTCTTGCAAAGGGTCCTTCAAGAATTTGTAAGGGTAAGTACCATCACATACACTTATTGTCGAGAAATTTTGATGATTCTTGATTAAATGGTAATAAAACAATAAGAGAAACCCTAAATCTCATGCTTAAAATCACTATTTGAACCTCACTCCATCTTCCTATGAAGAGTACCAGTCAAAACAAAGGGTAATTGCATAGCTGGGGTTGTCATTAAGTTTTTTAGCATCTCACTCAGCTTGATATACCTATACCCTCACTCACTCATCTCATTCACTTGCAGAGCTGCATTTTTCATCACCATCCCTTCATCTCATTTCCATTTGCAGGCCTAGGGTTTCTCAAAGGCGGATTTTACAATGTCAGAAGATAGTGGTAGTGGAGAAGAAGGCAAAATTCCAATGAAACATGAGCACAAGGGTGGAAATATCAACATATTTGAACCCCAAAACATAAGGGAGCTAATGGCATCTCCCCTAACTATTTCATGTTTCAAGCATGTAGGATGCTTTGATTTTTGTGAAAAGGTGCAACAGGTGAAAAACCACCCTGAGCTAACTAGATTATTTATCATTAACTTGCATGAAAAACAAGTTAACCTTGCAGGGGTCACCTTTGAGATATCTACAGATGCTATTGCCAATGCCACATGCATACCTAGTGTAGGGGAGAAATGGTTCAAGTAGACCAATCTTGACATGAGTTACTTTGAACCCTACCTAAAGCCTATGTATAAAAGCCACCGCAAGTCTGTCTTTCCTTTTTCACATCTGCTTGATAGATATGCACCCATGATGAGAATCATAATGAAATAATTCACATGTGAAGGACGATTCTCTTGTATTTACTCATATCACATCAGACTACTTATGCATTTTTCTAGGGTGAGGATGTTACATACACCTTATTACCTCTACAGAAGCATTGAAAAAATGGCCTATATAGTGCAGAAGAGATATTTCCCTCAGTAGATGCAAAGCATCTTCCATCACTCACTTATTAAAATGGTCGTTATGCACCAACTACAGCAGAAAGGTATTCCATGGGAAACCTTCATTTCCAATGAGTTTTTCAACACTCCACAAGGCCAACAGAAGCAAGAATTCCCTTCATCTTCTCATCATCCCATTCCTCCTTCACCATCACATCCCACTACACATGCATCACCATCCACTCACATTCCCTCACCTCATGATGAATCTTCCACCTCACCATCCACTCACATCCCTTCACCTCAGGATAATCCCCCTTCATCACCCTCTCACAATCCCTCACCTTCATCTCATGGTATTATTGCATCAAACAGTGAGGGAGATGTAAATGAGGAATCAACCAATAAGGAATCAAACAATGACGAAGAAAAAAGTGAGTTAAATTTCAGTGAGGCAGATGCCAATGAGGAATCAAACAATGAAGCAGAGAGCAGTGAGGATGATGGTAGTGGGTCAAAGAGCCATGAGAGCAGTGATGATGAAAGTAATGATGGCAGTAATACAAATGGCACTGATATGATTAACATTGAACCTTTTCCTTTAACCTACTAGAGGGGAAATAGGCATGTGTTTTCTGCCCTTAAGAGGCAAGCTTCCATGCCTTCTACATCAACCGAACAACTTGAAAAAGGTAAGCAAAATGTCATTGATGAAGAAGAGGAGAACAAGCATGAAACTGAACAAGAATTTCAACTAATTCACCTTGATAATGATGACGAGAATGAGGCAAGGATCTCAAACATGCTGCTCAAAATCAAGGATGCCTAGATTAGAGATCTACAAGCAAACATTGGTAGGAATAAAAATGTGATAAACTTCCTTGAGGTTGAAAACAAGCAGCTGGAGACAGAGAAGGATATCTATGAGATCATAGCTATCAGAGCTTGGAAAGAGGCTAGGAAAGCCAAGGCAAAGCTAGACAAGGTCTTGGGCACTCATGATGACACTGAAGAAGATGAAGAACAACTTCCTAGGAAGAGGCTAGGGACAATTGGATTGAAGAAAGCCTTGGCCAAAGAAAAGAAGCAAGAGACAGCATTAGCAGTGCAGCTCACTCCAAGTGAGTTTCTTGGCATGGAAATAGACTATGATAGGGAATCTTGCTTAGATATGGCTAATTTACACTTAGAGGATTAGTTGGGTAAAACCAATAGAGACCTTGACATGCAAAAGAAGATGGCAAGGCATTATGCCTTAAGAAATAATATTGTAAGGGCCAAGTGTTAGTATGAATCCTTTGTCGAAGTGTACGAAAAAGGACCACTTTAGCTATGCATAACTAATAGCCCTAACAACAAAAGTGGCTGCCAATATCTTCAGATATGCGGTTAGTTGATCATAAAAGAGCTACAAAAACCAGATCTATGCATGGAAAGACATTAAGCAGAAAAAACAAGGGTTTGCTCCATATACCAATAGACAAGACAAGAACAATTTTTGAAATAATTTTTATATTAATTGGGCACCTGGGAGGAAAACAAGAAGGTGTATCCAATTCTCCTCAGTGGGATGGGTTCTTGGAAGTCCTCAGCACTTCAGATCTAAGATTTCTCTCTCTTGTTGGTGTAGAAAACTCACACAAATAATGGAACTCAAAGGGAGCTCACACAGCAAATGGCAGAAAATGGTGACCAAGTGTATAGATCCAGAGTGATCTAATAGGCAACAAAAGGTGAAGAATGGTAGGAAAAACCATCCTATTTATAACAAAATATTGGGTCATTCTAGATCTTGGTGCATGGGTTAACCAGATCTAGATCCACTTTTTATGGAATATTTTATTATATTTGTTTGAGGGAAAAGGTATTTGACTTGGGTCAAATCCCTTAATTTGTCAAAAATAAATAAATAAATGATTTATTTATCTTTTTAAGGAAGCGGTTAGAAGATAATCAAATAAATAATGATTTATTTAATTATTTAAGGAAGTGGTTGAAAGATAACTAAATAAATAATGATTTATTTAATTATTTGTGGGTGATTTGGTCATATTTAACAAGGAATATTATCTAAATAAGATTTAAATAATTATTCCTAGAAAATAATAAGATAAATAAAGGGTTATCTAATTAATTTCTTTGTTTTTGGGTTAAACATGACTGGGAATAATAATTAAATTATGGTTTAATTAATTATTCCATGAGGAAAATCAAACAAATATAGGTTTGTTTAATATTTCCTTTTGGGGTTTCCCGTTTAGACCATAAACAACCTAATAAATGTGGTTTATTAAGTTATTTTACATAGTGAAAGCAATTTTACTTAGGGTAAAATTGGTCTTACATGGTGTACTTGGGTCCATCTAATGATGATAAGTTAGATGACCAAAAAAATGGTGTAATAGATTGCCCCCCAGCGTGCGAGTGTCAGGAGAAAATCGTATGACCGAAGTACGTTGTAAGAACTCAATCACTAGACAACAAAACGGAAGTCAGAGAGAGAAATGCAAGGTAGATAGTGTGCTGAAGAACTAGACCCTGAGGAGACGAGACTCGTAGGTGCAACAAGTCTCTTTTTATGAGAGGGTACCTGTGCTGAAGGCGGCGGGGGAGGCATACCTATGCCCGCCAAGACAAAGTACAAAAGAATAGTGTGTCCAGTAAACAAGGGACCGAACCATAAAGTACAGCCGGCATAATCATGAGCCAGATAAAAATACAATGAGGAATCCCATATACATGCTGTACCTGGGATAACAGCCAGGACTTGTACAATAATATCTGAGTACATGAGATACAAATACAACCCAAATGCCCCCTGTAAATGGGGAAAGGGCTCAAAAACTCTAACTGATACATGCAAATCAAAGAGGTGCTGCAAGTGGCTAAGGCCAACATCATCAAATATCTGGAGCTGCATCGAAGGCTGCAAGGAGGAGGTCATCCGGGCATGTGGGGGGCTACCTGCAGGGCCACCCCCTCATGAGGGTTGAGAAATCTCACACACACCCGGGAATCATCAAGGGTTGTTGCTGGATCACTGGACCATCAAGTATACGGATCTCGATCATGCTGAAAGGAGCTGGAGAAACAATCAAGTCAAAGGGAAACGAGAGATCCCTTTGCCTGATCCGAGGCACCGAACAAGAGTGGAAGCTGGAACCAAGGTACACCGCCCTCTAGACCTAGCTTCTGGAAGGAATGAGCTGATGTCGACAGAAGGAGGTCCACCATAGGTGAGGCAATGAGATATCCTCAACTAAGGCACGAGAGAAAATATTGGAGCGACGGACAGACTAACACTCAGGATGATAGGGAAATGGAAAGGACTGAGTAGCGAATGGACGACTTCCCTTGTTAGAGAATAAAGGGCATGAATGACCTGGCATCGACTGACATAATATCATAAGGGAATGGGGACAATGGGACTGAAGGTCATAAAGTGCAACACAAGAGAGAGACCAAGCAATGAAGGATGGAGGGCTATAACGGGGTACAAAGGGACTCGGGATAGACTCCATGAATGCGATGATGACTCAACTTGGATGCTCTAAACAAGGGCAACTCGATGGTGCTGCCACACAGTAAAGGCCCAGTGGGGGACCATAAAAACATGAGTACAAGATGGGAACTCATGACGAAAATCGACACGAACAAAGACAAGTAAGGAGGCCAAGTGGTGCCCCGAGTACAAGTGTCATAAGTGAGGAAATTCGATTTTAATGAGAGGGGAAGTGACCCTTCTTGGAAAAAATGTGTCATGGTGAAGTATCAGATCATAAAAAACTAACGAATACCAATTTGAGGGCTCGGTGAGAGCTTTTCAACGGTGCAGACGGTTTATCAAACGGGGCTACGGTGTGGTCGCAGCAGTCGAAAGAAGAAACAGGGGTTCTCTTTTAATAAGGCAGTTTTCCCTCCAAATTCACTCATTTGCTACTGTTGTTGTGGGGAATGTAGAGAGGAGAGAAGGCCCTAAATCTTGCGGCGAGCGTAGCGGACAAACCGACCGTTGGAATCGAGATCCGTCAGTTGCAAGTAAGAGGCCTAACCTTACTCTTTCATTTTGATCGATTGAAAGTTCAGTTTAGGGTCCAAAATCCCAGAAACAGACCCTCCTTCATCTCTACGGCCGGGTCGCACTTTTTGGGCCAAAAAGTGTGACCTGGGACGCATGTTTCAGGGCAAAAACTGCGACCTGGTCCTGAATTGGGCAGAAAACTGCGACCTGGGAGATGAGGAGGTTTTGGTGCTATTTTATGGCTGGGAATTGGGTTTTTGTGTTTGGGTATGGTATTCCCAATCTGTATGCTGACAAAGATGAATTTTTTGTGCAGGTATGGCAGATTTACGGGTCAACTGGAGAGAGAGAGACCTGGGTACATTACGGGCAGAGATCCAGGCGGATCAAGGTGTCCGTCGTGTGTTGGCCAGGTTTGGGGTTCTAAAGTTTTTGGAGAACCCGTTGATGAGAGCAGGAGAGCCCTTGTTGGCCCGGATTATCAGTTATTGGGATCCAGAGCATGAGTTCTTTGTAGTGCAGGGGCACAGGATCGAACTGACAGTCCAGGATGTATATTTCCTGACGGGTCTCCCACCACTAGGGATGGTGGGAAACACGCAGCCAGTATTACCACAGGGGCGGCATATCATGGAGTTTGTGGAACGACATTGTCGACCGGGTCTCCAAGTCAAGGGGACTCGGATACCGATCGGGGATCTAGAGAGGCTAGAAACCCGTGCAGTGGCCGCAGCTGTGCTGCGTATCCTGGGCAACCAGGCATTCCATCACATCACCGGGGGGCAGATGATGCTGGTAGAGAGTGTGTTGAGTGGGACCTACTATGGGTGGGACCAAATGATGTTGGTGTCGTTAAAACGACAGTTGTCACTCTGCAAGCGTCAAGTGAACCATGATTGCTCGTATGGGACTTTATTGTGCGCCTTCTTCTTTGAGAAGATCTCGACCTTGCAGCCTCATGTACAACTTCCAGATAGGGGCCCGAGAGAGCCCAGGATGTCCCGGTGGGGGTGGATACTGTGCAGGGGAGGAGGAGGGGCGGTCGGGCGAGTGTTTCGACCTGAGTTCTTTGCCCATTGGGATCAGATGCCGTTATACATAGACGACTATCCCTATAGTGGGATGAGTTATTGTGGAGATCCGGACCTACCACTTCCGCATGGTCGAGTCTGGGGGCTCGATGGTAAGTGACAGATTGCTATTCTTGTATGGGCATGTTACAGTTTTTTGAATAGTAGCTAGGGTACTGATTCATGTACTGTTGGTATGCAGATATAGCACCGGTAAAATCGGCCGGATATATGGGACGACCGGCAGTAGCTGGAGCTGCAGGTCCGAGTGGGTCGAGAGCAGCGCAAAATGAGGATGCAGCCGCCCTTCTGGAGGACATCCGCCGTAGATGTGAAAGGTTGCTGACCGGAGTATCAGAGCGCGGGTGGCAGGACTTAGACGACCAGTACATAGAGCCATGTATTGGTCTACCCTCGGAATGGCGAGGGGTCATGCGGCGCATGGCGATGGTCGGTCAGGGGATACGTGATCTACAGGCTGCAGGGGCAGAGCCATTGGCTCGGGATCCGCCAGATAGTGATTAGGTGTGGGGCATGTGGTGCCCCCTAGTGTGTATGTAGGGGCAGGTGGTGCCCCCCGTTTTGAGTTTTTTGTAACATGCTATGGGCATGTCATATGTATCAGAGTAAATGGACTCTAAACACATGTTTTTGTGACACATACTATGGATATGCATCGTTTGTAATGATTATGAATGTTATTTTCTTGAATGAAATGTGTGTGATAAATGCCAATCTAGAACATGGTTTGCAATACTATCTACATAGTGATTCTGTTCTCGAGGTACACGGTTGAAAGTTATGGTTTCAAATTCACGTATCAAGAGTTTCACTCGTAAATAGCGTCTAAACAGCACAGGGTTATGCACACGATAAACACCATTTAGTTTCATTACAAGAAGTAGGGAATCCAAACGAACGTGCAGATGGAGGATGCGATGAAAGAGGGCATCGGCTAAGAGACCACGCACTGCATCATATTCGGCCTGATTGTTGGTGGCAGAACCAATGCATACCCTGTTAGAGAGAACAAGGGCATGCAAGGGGGTGAAAATGGCCCAACCTGCCAAGGCTAGATTCTGGGAGTAATGACTTGCACCATCGGCGTAACCGATAAAGGGTGTGGACGGGGGGTCCTGCGGAATGGTGTTACAAGACAACAAATGAGGGGAGGAGAGACAATGATGGCAGCGTGAGTGTACAGAAGACATCGAGCGGCAACTGCGGGAGGGAGTGCAAGGAGCAGGATGACTATGACTCATATACAAACTAGAGGGTGGTATATGAGGGCTATCGGAAGTATGGTGAGGACTCGGGCTGCGGAGGTCAACAGAGACACGGGTGGAGTGATCTCGTGTATGGGTAGGAAAGGGGTGGTCAAGGGACACAACAGGGGAGGATGCAGAGGGGCTAGGCTCCAAGTGTCTCGTAGAGGAGGATAGGTAAAGAATGGTTATAGTAGACTCCGTCATCTGAACATCAGGGGGGGGAATGTCGATGGGAGCGGGGGGATCCTCAGGCTGACCTGAAGCGTACTGCGCGAGGATGGGAGAGGCGGATTGATTTTGTTCAACCTCATACTCTCGGATCACCTCTAAAGAGGCGCGGTAATGTGTCAGGTGAGGACAATGGTGGGAGTAATGGCCATGAACGCCGCACAAAGCACAGGGTTTGTTGGTGCGGAGAGTCTTGGGGTTCTTGGTTATGGACGAAGAAGGAATGGAGGCTTCAGGAACCGTAGACTCGGGGAACGCGACTTTAACCATGGGTTGAATACGGGGCAACTCGGGACAAGCATGGGTGGCATGACTGGTGACATCACACAAGGCACAAGGCTTTGCGGGGGGAGGAGGGGCCAGGTCAGTCGTGGTGGTCTTGTCTTTGGGTGCCCCATTGCGGGCTTTTCCTTTCTTCCCGGGAGCCGTCACGACAGGAGAAGGGTCCTGTGGAGGTGCTGGGGGCAGAGTGGCAACGGAGGAAGCGAGGGGGACTGGTTGAACCGGTGTCAAAGCCATGTAGGGTTTGGGGTGACCAGGAGGGATGGCAGCTAGGGGATGAAGGTACCAGACCGGTATGCCCAAGGTCAGGTTAGGGAGAGAGAGGGTGGCCATGACGGGCACAGAATATACTCCGGGAGGGGGAGCCAGGAAAGGGATCTGCCCAGCAGGGTAATGAACAGGAGGGACGGCTCTGAGATGGTTAAGGCTAGGAGGAACCGATCCAGGAGGATAAAGGGGTTCAGGGATACCAGCTGTAGGGGGAGGGCCAGAAGGAGGAGGTCCGACTGGCTGAGATGAATGGCTAGGAGCAGGTTGCGGAGGGCGAGGGGGAGGTTGCTGACTAGCTGAGGCAGGCCGCTTACGGGCAGCCTGAGACGATTGCATCATGCAAACATTCGATAAGCTGGGATCAGTGATGGGAGGAGGAGGGAGATTAGGAAAAGTTCCAAGCAGGGAGGAATCTTTGTAAACGTCGGGGGAGACACTGGTCAAGGAATCGACGGTTTGCTTGTTGGCTACAGAAGAGATGGTCGTCTCAGGTGAGGTCTGAGATTTTGGCTCATGATATGTCAACTGGTCAATGGTGACTATCTTTCCATTATGGGGGAAAGAAATCTTGCGGAAAACCGCGGATGGGACAGCGGACATAGCATAGGTGTAGCTTCGCCCCAATAGAATGTTGTAGTCTAGCGGGGCGTCGATGACTTCGACGTCAACGCAAAAAGTCTTACCGGCGAGGGTGATAGGACAATAACGGAAAAGGCCAATGGGCTGGGAGGCATGGCCGTCCCACGCTCGAAGGGTGATCGTGGAAGGGGCCAGCTCAGGGGATCCGAGTTGCTTCCAAACCGAAGTGGACATCACATAAGTGGATGCCCCCTCATCAATTATACACTGTGAAACGTTGGCGTTCCAGATTTTGACCGGGATTTGGAAGGCGATGGAAGCAGGAAGAGGGGGATGGTCCGATTGAGTGGCATCGAAAACAATCATTTGGTCATCAGCAGGATCTACAGCGCCCACGGCAGATAGTAGAGCCTTCTTTTGGGAAGGGCACGACTGGAGGAGTTCCAGTGTGGAACTCGCAGCAGGAGATTGCGCCAAATCGTCTACTATACTATACGAATGGGTAGCTC
This sequence comes from Pinus albicaulis, assembly GCA_034641835.2. Classification (NCBI taxonomy): domain Eukaryota; kingdom Viridiplantae; phylum Streptophyta; class Pinopsida; order Pinales; family Pinaceae; genus Pinus; species Pinus albicaulis. Next base: position 115,452 of record JAXQQM020080883.1, read on the forward strand.
GACCGGAAGCAGCGTTTCAACGTAGGGGTCCCTTAGGAGTCTTGGTATGAACCTCAACTTTGGGTTGAGGGATATGTAAGGGACCACTGGATGTCGAAAGAGGCTCTGTAGAGCCTGAAGAAGGAGGCTCGGGGGCAGACTGAGCAGGAGGCTTGGGGTACTGGCGAGACCGAGTTTGAAGGTGAAGGTCGACGGGTGGGCAAGGATCGGAGTGCATCATAAGGATCTGGTAATCAGAGGAACCAGAAAGGGAAGGGGGAGTGGCGACCTCGCTGTCAGGCGGTTGGGTAGCCACGAATCCTTGCTGAGGGAAAGGATCAGTAAACACAGCTGGTTGGGTAGTGGCCACATTAGGAGGAGCATGAGAGGAGGCGTGTTGTCCGCGCAATGTGGCTTGAGACTCCCACATCTGCCGCATCTGGGGTAAGAGGGGGCAATCATGGGTCTAATGACCATAAACACCGCAACACGAACAATGCTTGTTTGTGCGAAGCGGCCTGTCCAGATTGGGCTGAGTGCCGTGTTGCTGGTTGGCAGTGTTAGGGTCCACACCAGAATTGGGTCCACGAGTACCAGGGGCAGATTGGTTTTGATTGCCTCTTCGCCTTCTTTGAGAAGAAGGGGGATTAGTTGTGCCCTGCTGTGCAAATACTTTCCCTGGAGGGGGCTGTAAGTGCTGTTGCGGGTTTGGAGAAGGCAGGGGAGATGGAAGAGCATATGCTGGAGGAGCTGGCGCACCAGGCTGCGGATAAAGGTAATGGTTAGGTTGGGAAACATTGAGGTAAGCAGGAGGTTGGGCAAAAGGAGGAGGCATGTCGTATCCTGGATACATGCTACCAGGAGGGGGAAGAGTGCTAGAGGTGCTGGCCCCTCCCTGAGGGAGACCATAGCCCATAGGAGGTTGAGCGTACGGATGGGAAAGGGCTCCAACGATACCGTCGGCGGAATGAGATGCCCCTGGGGCGTTAGTGCTACCGGGCCTGGGGAGGTCAGGAAGAATGGTATAAACATAACCAGATTGAGCGTAGATCAGGTCATATTTCAAGGCTATTTGGAGGGCGGCTTCTTCAATTTGAGGAAAGTGAGAGGCGACATCTTTTCCGATAGGAGCTAAGAGGGTGCGAAGGAACCAGTCCATGTAAACCCGATCTTCGAAGGGGGGGGGCTTGACATAAGCTTTGTCTTCGTCGCCATTCCTGAACATGGGCGGAAAGGCGGGTTGAAGAGGTTTGCTTGAATGAATTCAAGAGCTCCGTGCCAGTATCGTATTGGAGAGGGAGCTGGAAATAAGATAAAAAGGCTTGGGCAAGGGTCACAAAGGTGGTATGGGAAGAGGTGGCTTTTTCAACATACCATTTAGAAGCTTTTCCAGTAAGCGTGCGCTGGAACAAACGAAGACGGATGGAGTCATCGGTAATGGAATTGGAGGAACACCACATGTGGAAAGATCGGACATGACTGGTTGGATCTTCTCCAGCAAGGCCTTCGAACTTAGGGATGTCGGAGGGGAGCTTGGTTGGCATAGCAGGCCAACCAACATCGTGGCGGATAGGGTCATTGATCAACTGATTGAAATCAGGGAGGCTGAGGCCTGCAATGTACGGCAGCAAGGGTATGGCCGAGGTAGTTCCTGTGGCGGTTCCGCTAGTAGTGGTTCCGGCATTAGGGCCTGGAGCACCGCTAATGTTAGGCCCTGGACCAGACATAGTGAAGGTGACAGGGGGAGAACCAGGAGGAGAGGGAGAACCCAATGAATCAGAAGAGGAGTCGGAGTGTGGACTCGGAGGAGGACTGGCTCGACGACGGCGGGACAGAGTAGGTCGATCAACCGGAAACTGAGGGTGACGACCAAGAAGTCTCCGGGAAAGGCGCCTTGGGGGCGCAATGATGACAGGAAGAAGGAAACCAACAAGGGAAAATAGGGACAGAATCAAGTGAGGTCAAGGGCAGAAAATGTGCAGTGACAATTGATTTTAGAGTCTTTGCCAGGCGGTGTTAACCAGGCGCTTCTTCACTTAGGGTCAGTGTGTGGCATGCGTTAATTTTAATTTTTAAACCCTTTCCATTTTGAGAGCAATAAAATGTGTGTTGCGTAACTGAAAATAAATCTGCAGAGAACAGTATATAATGCTGAAATAACAGAAAATTAACAGCTACTAATGCATGCTTCAACCCAAGAAGGTGGGCCGCTCAAAATTAATCTAAAAAAAATGGCAAAAATCTAGGCAAAACACACTTAAAAAGAGGCCAATAGATCAAGGGTCGGAAGGGACAGGGATATAAAGGATAAAGCTTCTGAAAAGAGGTGCAGATCACAGCCAAGAGACAGAGGCAAGGTGGTTGGAAAAAAGGGAAGAAATCAGCAAAAAGCGGAAAGGACAGGGAAGAGGTCCTGAAGAGAGGTCCAAACAAAACAACAAGAGGTGATTTGAAAGGAAGGAGGGCTGATTTAAAGGGATCTGAGGAGGAGGTTCTAGATCTGAAAGAAGGAAGGCTAAAACTCTGAAAAACAGACGGCTGAAACAGCTAAAACTCTTCCAAAAAAAGTGGAGGGTACTAAAGCCCTAGGGGGCTAGGATCCCACTTATATGAGTAAAAACAGATCAGAACTAGGTCAAGGCGGGCTGAGACAGAGGCTGGAAAACCCTGACAGAAGCTTCAGCAAAACCCAGAAAAATTGCAGAAAAATCACTGAAAAATTGGCAGGTCGCAGGTTCTGACCTGTTTTCAGTGCAGGTCGTAGAAAAGGGCCAGAAAAGTGCGACCTGGAGGTCCAGGTCGCAGGTTAAGGGTCAAAAAGTGTGACCCCCCGTTCCGGTTGTCTCAGCGGCAGATTTTCAGAAAAGTTGCCGTCTGAGTTGCGGCTGGTGTCGCTTACCTGCGCAATAGCGCCAGAAACACACGGAAGTTAGAAATTTTAATGTTTTAGGGTTTTATGTGAGAAAACAACATAAAAATAGGAAAAATAAACAGTTGAAAAGAAACCCTAGGGTCTGAAGTAGCTGGATATGCAGGAATATGAAAAACGACAGCGGTCGTAATTTAAAACCCGTGTGGAGTCGCCATTTGTTAGTATGAATCCTTTGTCGAAGTGTACGAAAAAAAACCACTTTAGCTACGCATAACTAATAGCCCTAACAACAAAAGTGGCTGCCAATATCTTCAGATCTGCGGTTAGTTGATCATAAAAGAGCTACAAAAACCACATCTATGCATGGAAAGACATTAAGCAGAAAAAACAAGGGTTTGCTCCATATACCAATAGACAAGACAAGAACAATTTTTGAAAGAATTTTTATATTAATTAGGCACCTGGGAGGAAAACAAGAAGGCGTCTCCAATTCTCCTCAGTGGGATGGGTTCTTGGAAGTCCTCAGCACTTCAGATCTAAGATTTCTCTCTCTTGTTGGTGTAGAAAACCCACACAAAGAATAGAACTCAAAGGGAGCTCACACAGCAAATGGTAGAAAAAAGTGACCAAGTGTATAGATCCAGAGTGATCTAATAGGTAACAAAAGGTGAAGAATGGTAGGAAAAACCCTCCTATTTATAACAAAATATTGGGTCATTCTAGATCTTGGTGCATGATTAAAATAATGTTAACCAAATCTAGATCCACCTTTTATGGAATATTTTATTATATTTGTTAGAGGGAAAAGGTATTTGACTTGGGTCAAATCCCTTGATTTGTCAAAAATAAATAAATAAATGATTTATTTATCTTTTTAAGGAAGCGGTTAGAAGATAATCAAATAAATAATGATTTATTTAATTATTTGTGCGTGATTTGGTCATATTTAACAAGGAATATTATCTAAATAAGATTTAAATAATTATTCCTAGAAAATAATAAGATAAATGAAGGTTTATCTAATTAATTTCTTTGTTTTTGGGTTAAACATGACTAGGAATAATAATTAAATTATGGTTTAATTAATTATTCCATGAGGAAAATTAAACAAAAATAGGTTTGTTTAATATTTCCTTTTGGGGTTTCCTATCTAGACCATAAACAACCTAATAAATGTGGTTTATTAAGTTATTTTACATAGTGAAAGCAATTTTACTTAGGGTAAAATTGGTCTTACATGGTGTACTTGGGTCCATCTAATGATGATAAGTTAGATGACCAAAAAAATGGTGTAACACCAAGCTCAAAAGAGCCCTTAAAAATATTTAATCCATAAAGGAGGCAAAAGACAAAGAAAAATTTGATATTCTTGTAGATGCATCCCTACAAGCATCCCATACATGATCAGTAATAAAAATCCAAATTTTGGCACATTTTTGAAGATTTTGAGTTTTTGACTGTTTTGAAGGGCCAAGCACGCAGCGTCACTGGTGTTGTGCTGTTTTTGGGGTACCCAATGTTGGGCCAAAATTGTAATCTACAGATAAATTACGCCTCCTAGACAGGTGCTAGTCTATAACAACAGGTGAAAGACTATACTACCATTTCCCCTAACTCAGAATAGATACAGAGAGGGGATTGGAGGCCTACTTGTTCAGTCGCTTCCAAATGGCTCCTTCTGTCGCCTCCACTACAGCTTCAAATTCAAGCGGTTTGTTGGTTGAATGCTTCCTACAATAAACAACACTGAAACAGTAGAAGATGCAATAATATAGATATCTGTTCAAGCTAGTTAGCTAAATCAGCAAAGCATAAACTACATTCATCAACCAAGATCTTACAATATGGAAAATCAAAGTTAACATAGATGCATGAGGGAAAAATAAGAAGTACTCTTTATTGATGATAGAAGGAGAGGTTACAACCTAGTGACTGATTTGAAGTGACCATCCATCATAGTTCCAAAGTCTCATCATAGCATAAATCTCTCCAGCAACAGCTCCACAAATCAAACTCTCAATTGAAAATTCTCCAGCATTTCTCTACTCAAATTCTTCCTCTTCAAACACTTAGACCTGTGTTCAATTTATAGATGAACTGTAGGTTGTTTTGAAATCAATAGATTTCCAAAAATAGGCAATACATGTTTCTAGTCATGTAGATGTCAAACGGACACTTGGATCTGAAGCTTGACACATGTGAACCCTTCTATGTAATGTTCCCAATTTTTCATGAAGAAAATTGGAACATTAATTTTGCCATTTTCACATAGGAGATAAATAAAATGGGTAGGAGACCCATTTATTTCTTGGATAGAGAATAAAAATCCTCTTGGCATGAGAGAGGATCACTTTTGGAGCTTTATTTCACACCTCCATGTATGAAAGGGGGCTTTTGCAAGAAGGCTAGGTCAAGTTGACCAAGTCAAACTGTGTAGTAGCATGAGGTGGAGAGCACATTGTGGGCCAGTGCAGTGGGATAAGGAGGGAAGATTCTAGAGGAAGGAAACCCTAATGAGTGGGGTCCATTAAGAGGGAGATCACATTGTTTAAAAGGAGCGAAAGGTAGCCATTGCAAAACATCTTGAGTATTATTCATCTTTGGTCCAGTGGACTTGCAGCAACATCTTGCTGGTTAGCAAGAATTGCCAAGGGAATTCCTGTTTAGTATTTCCTCTCCTTATTGAGTAGCTCTTGGAGGATTGCACTCTATTCCCCATATTCAGACATTGAGGTCAAGCACTATCCTTCATCATCAGCGCAGTTTCAGCTGGAGATTGTGCAGTGTTGCTGGGTGTTGCTGGGGAGGCTTTCTACAACACCATCCTTGGCTTGTTTTTTAAAGGAGGGAGCTTCCATCCCTTTCACAGATCATAAAAGGAGGTTCATGAGCTTATTCCACCATCTTTGGCACCAGGCCAACCACTTGCCATCATATGTAGCGCAGTCCCTCTCTTAGACAGCGTTATTCTTGGAGAGAATTTGCTGTGAGGGGTTTGCAGATAATTGGAGGGTGAAATCTTAGGTGAAGGGATCAGCCTTTCACTTCAGATTTCCATTGGAGGAGGGTTATTCATTGGATGCAACCATTTCAGCCTTCTCCATCTATTTCCAGTTCTTGAGTTGCTGCTGCCCAACAACTCCGACATTTCTAAAAAAGTGCCATTTTTCTTGTATTTCAGCCAATCCTTTTAGAGGATTGGTGTATTGTATTTTCAGGGGTTGATATCATGCTCCCCCTCTTTATTTGAGCTTCATATTGTCATATCTTTATATTGTTATCATTTTTCAGCAGTACTCTATAAATTACTGCGCAGTCATAGCCTGCAGTTTCTTATCTATAGCAGTGTGCTTCATATCTTTCATGCATGTAATGAGAAGCTTGTATTGTATTGAATGAATGACTGATTTCTCAAGTCATTACATTCTTTTTGCTACTGTAATAATATATGTTGGCTATTTACTTCTTTTCGTAAGCAGGCTCGGATAAATAATGCAGAGAATCCATTTTATGTTCATACATCATTGCAGCCCCATTCTTTGGGCAATTCCTGAGGAGGAATATTACAAATCTATAGACAGAGTCTATAGAGGGCTAGGTAGCCTCTGGATCTCATCTTTTCTATAAGGTGAAATATCCAGTAAATGCCCCTATAGTCAATCTTTGGAATAGATTGTGGAATATTACATTCTAGAAGGCACTAGACAAGTGGAGATTTCGGAACAATGAGAATTTCTCTCCCAATGTGACCAACACACCTTTGAATGTCGAGAAGTGCTTTGCAGATAAACCTTGAATGGATCTAACTACATATGAAATGCACTTAGGCTCCTTAGAGCCTACGTTGGTTAGTTCTCATATGTTATACAATAAGCTTCAAACCATGGAAACTTTTGCTTGATGAAAGTCTTGTTTGATTTGTCCTATTTCTTGTCTTAGGGCATGTAGCAACTGAGATGATAGGGAATGATAGACCCTTGATCATTGGTTCTGGAGATGGTGCCCAGTTAACCAGGTCAATGGGAATGGTGCCCAAATTGACCTATAACAATTGCACCCTAAAGCATGAGATCCAAATAATAAGAACATTTGATTGAGATGATTTACACTGTGATGAGCCTGGAAACAAAGCGGAGTGGTCACCTAAATCAATATTACAATACATTACATCATGATATATCCTCTTTTGATCATAATTTCAGAGGGTAGGCATTCCCATAGTCAGCACATAAACAATCTAATAACATGTACATAATTCAGAAAGTCGTCTACATTGGAATGTTGCCCAGATGCAGACATGCCTACAGATATAGGCCCATGTTTGGATGACAATATGTATGTAAGGTCACCGTATAGATGATGTGTACAAAAATCCTGAAATCGCAACCCAGATGGCTGAAACTAGATCCAGGGTCTTCTTATCTCATTCACTCGATCATTCGGGTACAAGTCTAGCCATACGAATATATGATTTGTAGTCGAACATGAAAAGACATCATTTGATTACCAGCCAATAATGTGAGCTGTTAACAAACATGATAGAACCACCATTAATGTAAATGGCCCTCAAGGTACTGTAGTACATTTCATAAGGCGTGAATAGATGATTTGATGTCGAACGACAAACAAAATATTTCGGTCAAAAGTCCAGAAGTGAGGATCCTATCGATGCTGTAACAAGCCTCATGGTACTGGAATCTGATGTTTCTAAGTGAAATTCTTGGATATTGATTTGTGGTCAACAGGAAGTCACCTTATTTCAAAAAAGGAGTTACTGATTTCGGAGAAAAGGGTATGACTTGATATAGTAATTTTCAGGGATGACGGTCATGAAAATGAAGGTTTACGAGTATTGTAGAAGGATGAGTTCTTAATCACTGGATGACTTCTCTTGAACATATCGGTGACACTGTGATGAGTTGGTAGCATTGACCCAAAACCGAAGTGAAGGTATGATGAACCATAGGTGTGAATGAACCGTCAAGATGATTACCCAACCCAAACAGTCACAAACATGGAGTGAAAGAAGTGTCATGTTCAAGAGCGACTTGCTACCAAAAATAAATTTTGCTTACTTTTCCCAAATTTTCCCCAGTCATTTTTCGACCAATACCTCTTTATTTTTTAACAAGCTTGAGGAGGATAACATTTTCTTGATCTATAATTCAACCCTTCGGGCTAATAAAGTATCTCTATTTAATAATTTAACAAGTCTAGCGATGAATGAAACTCAATTCTTGCCATGATCGACAAGGCCGTCGCTATTTTATGTTTTAATGAGCTTAACGATAGTAATAGCCCGGTCCTTTTTCATGTTTAGAGAGTCTGAAAAAGAGGACGAAAGAGAACTCCAAAAGTAATTTTTCCTAAATTTGTCTCTCAGATCCGAAAAAGTGTAAAATAATATCTGAAAGAACCTCTTTGGTCATGTTTAACCAAGGTATTCATTTTTCGTAAATAATCCATCTCAGTCCATAAAAGGGTTAAACTTACACTGAGTAGATATCAATTCATTTAATTTAACGAGCTCGAAATGACAAGTGCTCAGAAATATTTTCACATTATTGTAGTCTGAAAAGATCTGAAAGAAGACTCTAGGGGTTCTTTTTTCGCTGTTATCAAACCTCGAAAAAGAGATAAAAGTGCGCTTCAAATCCTTTTTTGTTTTTATCAAAGCTCGAAAAATAAGGAGAAAAAGTATGCTTTGTGGTCAAGTCTTTCTTTGAAATAAATCTGCATGACTAATGTGTTCATCAGATGTATTTCTTGTTCAGAAAAACATCAAATGGATTAAAAATGCCTGTTTCATGATAAAAAACATAATAAAACCATATTCATAGCAATAAATTTTACTTGCAAACAATGAAATGACTATATAAAGTAGTTTCACTATTCATTTTTACCATTCCATAGTTACCATTTGCATTTTGGAGCTCTTAACCTGATCTTTCCCCTGAACATTAGTCGTCGATTGCAGTCGTTTCTGTGGACGTATTTCATCGCTGTTTGATCCAGGTTAATAGCATAAACTTCCTCTTTCCTTCAGTATTCATTTCATTCCCATTCCTTTCAAATTTTTAGGGTTTTAATGCCCCTAGGGTAAATTCTACCCAAATTGAGGGCAACGCACCCTTGAACATCGAAACCTACATTGCATAGCAGGTACAGTGAAGGGTACCTACATATGCAATGCACTGTCTCAACCCAGGGAATGCGTTGGGTGCAGTTTAAGTTTTTTATTTTCATGATGTGCTCAAAATTTTCCTAGTTTTTTGCAATGAATGGTATCTAATGGATCTTATGGTTTATTTTCAGGTTTCCATCAGATAATAATGATGATTACATGGAGGGAAAGAGAACATGAAGAACAATATATGATTGCCTTGAATGATCCGGGTACTGTAAGAGCCTGAAGGGATTTCAAACTACTTAATTACTTCAAATTGTCAGGAATGAGGCAACAAATAGAACTCTTGCAGTTCTTAATTCGAGCATGGGATCCAGTGATAGAGGCATTTCACATAAAAAATCAAGTGTTGTCCATAACAGTTGAGGATGTGTATTTTCTCACAGGTTTTTCGAGGAGAGGTTTGCCCATTTCACTCACAGGATCTACCATTGGAGGAGAGACAGTAAGGGATTATGTTATGCAGTATTTCTATCTGGGGTCAGAACCTAGTAAAGATGGAAAAATAAACATCTGGGATGTTAGGGATTTGCATTTGAGAACCATCCTTTTCACGATCTCTAAACTTGCCGGCACCATTACACTCCATGTAGTGAACAGATCGTATATGCAATATGCACTAGAGTGCTTAGAGCCAACAGTATTCAACTGGTCTGATGCTGTTCTATCTCAGATAAAGGAACAACTAAATAAAGAAAAGTGAGGAAAGAATAAAAATTTCAGTTATGGTTCAATCCTTATCTCCTTCACTTTGGAACAGATTCCACTGATGCAGCCACAACATCTAGCATTGGATATATCTAGTCCTAGAGATCCTCGAATGCAGAGATGGGTAGAACTCATGGGTCGGCATGTAGGCCAATCGATCGTTGTGTTCTCGACTACATTCTTTGCTTGGTTTTGGTGAAATATTGTCGCCATCGATGAGTATGCATACGCAGGCGTCGACTTCCAAGGAGATCCAGATCTAGTATTACCAGAAGGCGCTCAGTGGGGTGCAATAGGTAAGAATGATTTGACCATGTTTTTTAATTTTTCTAAGGTTTATACAATTTTTTTGTTTTTTTATTTCTTTCCAAGACTAAAATAAATGTTTGATGTAATGCAGATATTGGTCGTGTTCAACCAGTAGAAGAACCAGAGCGCGAAGCAGATGCACCAACAGAGAGGGTTGTCAGGAGAGAAGTCCTTCAGGACCTTGATATGGCTGAGACTCTGGCTAAGCTTCCACAGCACATAGAGGGATTGACCTTTGGGATTCTGGATTTCCAGATCGAATAACTTCCCATACGACTGTAGTGACACACAATTGGGGTTCCTAACCATTGGATGCGGTTGCTTCGTAGGATCACTAGATCTATAGCATGTTACCATGACCACCACTAGTTTACTTCTGACATTTCACATACATTTTGAGGTCAGATGACCAATGTGTCTTGGGCACAAATTTTGTAAAAACGTATAACTATCTATCTATATGTTTTCAAATTTTTTCCTATGTTTAATGTGCAATCCTATTCAATGATGTGAATATTTTCTTTACCTATGTCGCAAATGTCTGTCTAAAACTTGATTAGCTAATGAATCAGTTAAAGTGTTCAAATTTCTGGAAATGTGTTGATATTGAACAAAATCAAAATGTCTTTCCAAAAGTTGAACTCTTAGGAACAATCTAAGAAGTGTTGGATTTCTAACAGTATAAACACTAGTAAGTTGTAATAACACAAGTTGTGAGTCTAACCTTATGATTATGTGGTTAAAACCAAATGAAATGGAATCAGTAATAAGTTCGATCAACGCGCTATACTCAGCGATATTTTTTGTCGATCTACCAATAAAAATCCCTCGAAAACTCACTAACTTGTCGTTCGGAGCGAAAATGGCCCACACTACAGAGGATAGATTCTGCGTACTACGATTAGCACCATCAGCATATTCAACAAATTTTTCTGAAGATTCAGACAGTTGCCATAAAATTTAAAGCCGATTACTAACGTCAAGAAAACTCTAAAAAACAAATTAAGATAGTGAATGAAAATCAACATCATATAAACAATATAATACAAAAAATTACTATGCTCATGATTAAGCATAGTAACGTTTAAGATACAACCCATTTCTAGGTTGTGCCAATGGAATCCCATCATAATTAACTAACTTGTAGGCACCCTTAGCAAGAAATATTTTGACAATATAGGGGTCATGCCATAATGGCTCGAATTTCCTTGTACCTATTACATGAGCTTATTGGTCGTAAAGAAGGACCAAGTCGCCCTATGAGTAGATGTGAGGCTGGAAATTTTTGTCATATTGCGCCTTTATATGTCTCTTATTCACTTCATTGGCCAATTGGGCTTCACGATGTGTTTCATCAAGATGGATGAGGTTTAGGAGACGCGCTTCTTCTTCTGAGGTGTCAGGTAACAAGTCTATCGCGAGTTTTAATGATGATATTTCGCATTGGATTGGTAAGATAGCTTCCAGACCATACACCAATTGAAGGGAGTAAATCTGGTTTCGTTTCTCACCGAGGTTCAATATGCCCACAAGGCAGAGTACATGATCAAGTGCCAGTTCCTTTTACGGACTCCTATCATTCGTTGAAGCATTCGTTTAAGAATTTTGCTAATAGCCTCAAATTGTCCATTTGATTGTGGATAATAAGGAGTAGAATTATCATGTGACAATCCTAACTTGGCTGTCAATTCAGACATCATATGGTTTCAAAAATGCTTCCCATGATCTGTAACTATAGCCTATGGTACCCCAAGCCGTGAAATAACATGGTTGAAGAAAAATAATGTAGCTGTTTGTCCTGTGTTATTAAATGTAGGCATCTCTTCGGCCCATTTGGTAAAATAGTCGACTGTGACAATAATATAACCATGCCCCCCAGACAAAGGAGGGTTACAGGTCATGAAATCAATACCCCATTTCGTAAATGGTCCAGTAGAGACAACAGGATGCATTGGCACTGGAATTTTGTGGATTTTACGATCAAATATCTAGCATGCATGACAACTTCTGACTGCGAGGATGCAATATCGAAAAATAGTAGGCCAAAAGTAACCAATGTGGAGTATCTTCTGTGCGGTAGCATATCCAAATAAGTGTCCACCACAAGCCATATCATGACAATCATTTAACACTTTTTTGGCCTCCTCATGATTGAGGCACCTCCTTAAAATGGTATCGACACCACGACGATAAAGTGTATCGCCGACGATCAGATAATCTTTGGCTTGGTATCAAATACGTTGCTGATCAGAGTGAGAGGAATTAGGTTGAAAAGTTTGGGTTTGGAGATAAATGATAAAATCTCCATACCAAGGATCAGATGATCTGATAAAAAATAGGGACTCGTCTGGAATAGATGGTTCCGATGTAGTAGGATTACTATCAGAGGGAAGGTCACAGAGAAGCTCCGCCAAAAATAAAGACTTCTTTGACTTGGATTTCATGAATTCCAAATGAAATTCCTGAAAAATGACAATCCATCTTGAATATTTCCCCCCCCCCCAGCAATTGACGTGATAAGATGTAAGTCATGGGGTTGCAATCTGAAACTATTGTTGGTTTTTGGAGCAGGATATAATGGAAAAATATTTGGACAGCTTGAACAGCTGCCAAGGCAAGCTTTTCCATGTACGAGTACTTAACTTCTGTATCATTGAGATTATGACTCAAATAATAGATCGGATTTTCAATTCCATCTTCTACTTGGACCAAAACCACAGCGATGGTCATTTCAGCCGCGGCGATATATAGGAAATAATCGTTTGGATAATTTGGAGGATACATTAATGACACTCATACAAGATGGTCCCCGACATCATCAAAAGAAGCTTGCACAACTTGGTCCCAATGGAAGGGAACTCCCTTCTTCAATAATCGAGTAAATCCTTTAGCCATTTCGGCGTAGTTTGGAATGAAACTTCTCAGGAAGTTAGCCTTTCCTTGAAGTTTCTATATCTGAAGTAAGTTTGATGGTGCAGGAAAATCAAGAATGGCCTAAACCTTCAGTGGGTCTATTTGAATTCCTTTTTTTGAGACTACGAATCTGAGCAATCGACTAGAACCAACAAAAAACACACATTTATGTGGACTGAGGCTTATTTTGTAGTGTCAGAAGCGTAAGAAAATGGCTCTCAAGTGCATCAGGTGATCAATCCAATTTCGTGAATGCGTTGGTAAATCATCTAGATATGGTTGAACAATGTGCTTGATGTCATTGAAAGCATAATCCATTTCTCTCTGAAAAGTTGCCCCAGAGTTCTTTGAACCAACGGAAGTTTCCGATATGAAAATGTGCCCCAGGGACCGATGAATGTTGTCTTATGTTGGTCATCTGGGTAGATATTCATTTGATTGTAGCCGAAAAATCTATCCTTGAAAGAAAATATTTCACATTCAGCAGAATCGTCAATAATATGGTCGATAAAGGGAGTAGGATAGTTGTGTTTTGGACAAGAATGATTAACATCCCGATAATCGATGCACACTCTAATGGTTCCTTATTTTTTCATAACAGGAACAATATTGGAAACCCACTCAGTTAGCGGAACAGGGTAAATGAAACCAGCACGCAAAAGTTTTTCAACTTCTTCTTTGATGGCAGTGGATTTCTTCGGATGAATAGGACGAAGCTGTTGACACACCGGTTTGACATCAGGATACATATTAATAGTGTGTTCAAATATACTAGTATCTATGCCTGGAATTTCCTCGTAAGACCAAGGGAATACGTCACAAAATTCACAAAAAAGAGAGTGATATGAATCAAGTTATGATGGAGAACAAGATACAATGACATGAACATTTTCTACAACGCTAGGTTTGGTCGAAATATTGATAGAAATCGTTTCTTCGATATTTGATAAGTTTTTCTCAGAATCGATTGCATTAATTGGAAAAGAATTCGAAAAGAAATTTTGAATGGATGGGTGATATAGTTCACTGAGATTGTTTTCTTCATAATCTAGAAGATGGGAACAATGATTCTCCTTCTGACATCATAGCTTCCAAAATATTTTCATCTGTCAAAAATTTTGAGGAAAATGGATCAGATGGAGTACCAAAATCTAAGGAACGATCAACCCAAACACTCGGCGACGCTGATTTTGGATTTTCCGCCCAAGCCAAACAGATTGATTGTTATGCCAACTCAATAGGGTTGGGTGGTAAAACATCATCCAACGTAGAAATATCAGAAGCACCCGTACTCTTCCTTAAGCCAGATAGGGTGGAAGAGATCATGTAGCAGGTCTCTATACTTGCAATTTCTGTCGTCGTCGCAGGCAGCGGTAATGCAAAGGTTATGATAAGAGTGGAATCCTTTAAGAGTCCTACACCAATGTTCTGGATTTCTAGTTGGGGTAAGTGAACAAATGGAACGCTTCCAGTTACCTATGAAGCGGAGGCAAAGAATGATAATTGATTAATGACTGTGATTGTACCTTTATGTTGAAAGGAAATCATTCTAAAGTATAAAGAAACAATGGCAGTCATTGCATATACCCATGGTCTTCCAAGTAAAATATTATATTCAAGGGGTCCGTCAACAACCTCAACATCAATACTTACTATTTTTCCCCCTAATTCAACATGCAAGTTATCGATAATACCACAAGTTTTATATGTTCTTCCATCAAAAGCCTTCAACGTTGTTGACGATTGTGATAATCAGGGCGAGCCAAGTGACTTCCAATAGTTTAGAGACATTATTCACGTAGATCGTCCCTCATCAATAATAGTGTGATGGACAAGGTGATTGATAATATTTACTTGGATGGATAATACCAATTCCGCTGGTAGCTGCGGCACATAGCTCATATGATTAAAGACGACAAGATTAGAAACAGTTGGATCAATTCCACCAATGGTCGAAAATAAAGCCTGCTTCTGGGAGGGACAATTTTGTAATACCTCAAGAGCAAACATATCTAAATGGGATTGAGCCAAATATTCAACTATATTATAATTTTGTGCAGCTCTTGCTCGAGGATTATATGTCGATTTATGAATTACTCCCTTCGGTGGCTTAACTGTCAATTCAGGAATAACAGTAGGTGGTACTGATTTAGTAGATGGATTCGTTGTCGAGGTAGTAGTTTGATCAGTGGCCGGACTACCATAGTATTTATTCCACGTCAACACCAAAATATCTTGTGAAGGTTTTGAAGTGGATAACATTAACACTTTGGAACTAGGAGCTGGATCCGTAGCAACCAAATTTGTGTTTGGATTTGGAAATGGGTCTGTCAACACAGCTGATGCATTGGAAGTCTTGATGATTTTTGAGACTTCGGCATGGTGAGGACAATCCCTAACAAAATTTTCCTCGTTAAAAATTATGCATGGATAAGGAGGTTTCAGTGGTCCTGGCGGTTGATCAGATGATCGTTCCTGTGGGTTAGAAGCTTGATTTTTCTTTGATTTCCACTTTTTCTTACTTTCTGGTTGCTTATCACTTCTTCCTTTGTCAAATGACACGTCATTAATTTCGGAAGTAGGAGCAGGATTAGATGCAGTAGTGTAGTGTGTGTTTGTCATGCCTATCAAGTCGTCTCCAGCACGAGAGTCCTTTATTTGAGGAGGAACATTGAAATTATATCGCGACGCATTAGGAATTTTCTCATAGAGCATGCCAGACTAAGTTTAAATCAAGTCTAAATACTGGACATGAGCGATGACTTGATCTTCTGTGATGACGCCACCTTTAGCTACATCCTCAGTTATATATGGTAACAGGGAATTAATGAACCATTCAGGAAGGAGCTGATCAGGAAAAAATGTCTTAACCATTCGTCGACAGTGACGCCACTCATGAATATTGTTGTATACAATTTTGTCACCCGTAGAGACAGCCTAGAGTTTCCATAGACCAGTGCCTAGGACATCTTATCATAGCAAGAGAACATGAAATATAGCTTGGGTGTCAATCCAAAAAGCTCTCTTACCATCTCTTGTAAAACAAGGAAATTAGTTTGAATGGGACCAATCTCTCTCAGAAGCTGATACAAAGATAAGAATAATGTAGGAACATCATGCAAAACTTCAATACAAAGGCATCAGACAGTTAAGAGACAGCTTACTACAAAGAGGGCCAGTTCAAATAATATGCCACAGAAATCAAATATCAGAAAGTGAGTGCAGTGAAGAAACATGAAGAAGATACTAGTTAGCATGAGGCTAATACCCGGATACACAACAGAATCACATATGGGCTTATCTAACTAAGAATCCATACACGACAATGGCGTTTTAAAAGCACCCTCCTCAAGCAACTAATATAGTAGAAAATATGGATGAAATGAGCATGGAACAGCATATCATGACTAGGCCTATTTAAAGCGCTTGACTAATCCAAGTATGGGCACCAACTAGGATGAATCCTTACTTAAGACCAGTGAGCCACTCACATTCTAGAACATGATACAAGAAGATAAATAGCATGGAATGGGATTTTATATTAACACATGAGAGAAAATTACATACTGTGAGATACCAAAGACCAGAATCCTCATTACAGTTATAAATCCTCATCACTGATACCCTACGGGCTCTGAGCCTTCATACAGAAACTTTACCAGATGCATACAGAAGCCTTTCACTGCACAGTTTGCTGATAGAAATCCGGAACCCTTATAATGTTTTTCATCTGGGGTTTTATAAGAGAGGTAGAAAACTCTAGAGAGCGAGGTAGGTGATGCACATTTAATGATTTGATTTGAAACAAAGTGGTGGAAACCTTCGCGCCCTTGCCGTTAAATGACTAGGTGATGTTATCTTGTACTTTGAGATCTACCTGCTGAAATAAATGCACAGGAACAAATCTCTTCAGGAACGCAACATAGGAGTAAATCTTCACGAACATTCTGTACTTTCCTGAAGAAAACTCGGTTGAAGTAACACCTTGAGAGTATTGCTTCATGTACATTATATTCTCTGCCTTTAAATTCCTGAATTTGAATTTGAAACCTTTCATGCCGGACATGGAATTCATTTCTCCTTCATTAATATTTTGCTGCTGCATTAATGTTTTCATCCGTAAAGTCTTGGTTTGGAATGGCTCTAGAGGTTTGGATGGATTTTGAACCTTGCTATTTTAATGAGTGTCATGTCACGGCGGCTCCCGGGGGCTTCTCTTCATAAATTTGTCTCTGAAATATTATCTTTGGAAGGGGCCTCGGCTTCTGTAATGGAGGCGGTAATTAATGGCGATTTTCTTCTTCCCGCACACTGCAAAATACACAAACCTTGTTAAGAAAACAGATGCACAGGAGAGTGAATGCAGTGGAGGTGACCTAGGTGACAAGGCGATGTGATAAGATGACGGAAGCATGAAGGGCAGCAGTGAAAAACATAGGGGAGCGATGATGAATTGGCTGGGTGGAGGTCGATAACGGGAACACTGAAACATGACATATGAACGGAATGTATAAATGGTAGGGGGGGAAACGTATTTGACACGTAGAGCGGTGACGTGGAGGTGGGACCTGGTCACAGCGGAGGGTGATTCATTGAAAAATGCAAAGGTCTGACTATGCACGGAAATGCAAAGAAATACGATGAATTGCAATGGAACGCGGTGGGAGCGATCGTGCGAGGTGGGGCCCGAGAATCGTTTCGCAAAATCGCAAATAGAGAAAGTGCGATGGGGAGATGGTGGTGCAATCAAGAAACTGCGCTCTGCGCTTTGCGATGGAGGAGTTACGTGACGCGCAAAATTGTGACTAGCGGAAGTGCGACGGGGGAATATGCAATGAGGGGAAAGTGCGATGGCGCGATCGATCGCGTCGCAAATAATTGCGACAGATCAAACGGTAATAACCAATGAAAATGCGATCTGCAATGAATGCTATTTGCGATAAACACTCTAAGGGGCAGTGCTTGGTCACAATGCTTGGTTACATAGATGAAAGGAGGTGCGGGGCTAGTGGAGAAAGGGGATGGGCCCAATATATTTTTAATCGCGGATTCTAACCTTTGTACAATGTATTTTGTGGGCGGATAGGACAACAATAGACAGTATATGAGGGTCTAAGGCCACAACAGGCGTTTTAAAAGGATTCAAAAATGACAGCAGGCCAAGAATTTGTATGTATGGGCTGACATGCACAACATCGGCTCCATCTAGGGACGGCATGTTCATCCTTGGACATGTCGAGAACCTGCAGACCTTTGATCATCCTATATGTAGATTCCGCTCTTCAGCCCTTTGCTTTTTCTTCAAAACTCATTAGCACACAATCCTTATTAAAATAAAAACTGAAGAAAAGTCTATATACAATATAATACAACAGGCATACTCTGCCCGAATCAAAATTGAAAGTAGGGCTTGAGAAATTGGCCATTTACAGGGGCGTCCAGCAGATCACCCTGTAGGTTCTCTAACATAAAAGTATTATTTCCCCCTTGATTCACAATTTTGAATGGGCCAAACCATAGTGGATCGAATTTGGCATGCTTACCCTTTTCAGCTCTCTGGATATCCCATCTAAGAACCAGGTCTCCAATTTGAAATTTTTTATCTTTCACATGCCGATCAAATACATTTTTCATTTTCTCCTGATATTCTGTTAATCCCTGATTCACTTGGTTCTGTGTTTCCTCTAATTCGATCAATTGATTGATTCTTCTGACCATGTCATCTGGTTATTCCTGACTTTCCTGCATGAAACGTGTCACTGGCAAAGCCAACTGCACAGGAAACACAGCTGCTCGCCCATATACTAATTCATATGGGGATTTCCCTATTTCTCTCTTGTTGGTTATCCTATTCGCCCATAGAGCAAATTTTAATTGGGAGTCCCAATTCTTCTGATTCTCATTTATTGTTTTCTTCAAGGCCTTCACCAGGGTTTTATTAGAAGACTCTGCCAAGCCATTCCCCTGTGGATAATAGGCTGTTGAATGATTCAATATAATGTTATACTTTTGACAGAAGTTTACGAACCTGGCAGACTTGAAGGCCTGTGCATTATCAGTTACAATTCTAGCAGGACAGCCAAACCTGGATATGATATTTTCTTCCATAAACTTGATTATCACAGCATCTGTAGCATTTCTTGCAGGTATGGCTTCCACCCATTTTTTAAAGTAATCTGTAGCTATTAATATCCATTTGTGTTGGCCACTTGAAGGGGGGTGTATTTCTCCAATAAAATCTAATCCCCATTTCTGAAATGGTTCATTTACATGAATAGGAATCAAGGGCAAAGCTGCTAATTTTTGTCTTTCTGCAAATATTTGGCACTTGTCACATGTTCTGACCCAAGCAAAAGCATCTGTAAATAATTTTGGCCAATATAAGCCAGCCTTCAGGATTTTATGAGCTGTAGCCCTCCAGCTGTAATGCCCTCCACATATTCCCTCATGAAATTCTGCCATTATATTCTCCACTTCATTTTCTGTGAGGCATAGTAGTAATATACCTGAAGGATCTCTCCAGTATAGCTGTCCATTAGCAATTATGTATTTCTGGGATTTCATTCTTACAGCTCTGTATTTTATCTTATCACAACTTGGAGGACAGCTGAGTGTTAAAAGGTATTCAACTATCTCTTTATACCAAGGACTAGTAAGATATTTTACGTGTATCTTTTGAGAGGCCATCTCTAGTCCTTGCTATTCTTCTTCTTTCTCAGATTCTTCATTTTCTATCATGGATAAATTTATGCCTAGAGCCTGATGGTTTGATTTAGACAAGATTTTGGCTAGACCTTGTCCTTTGACCAACTTAGTAGGTCTTATGTCCAGATCATATTCCTGTATTTTTGCAATCCACCTTCCTCTTTTGCCTTCACTTTCTCCTTGAACAAGGATGTCCTTGACAACTGCTGTAGGAACATATGCAGTAATGCGAGATTGTAAAATATACGTTCTGAAAGCTTTGAGAGACTTCACCAAGGCATATGCCTACTTTTCTAGTATGTTATACTTTAGTTCTGCATCATGTAATACTTGACTGAAAAAGGCAATAGGCTGCTCATATCCATCTTCGTTCTTCTGCAATAACACTCCTGCTACTGTATGTGGTGAAGCAAACGAAAATATCATAAATGGCTTTGTATAATTAGGCCCAGCCAGCACAGGAGCTTCAACAAATGCCTGTTTTATCCTTGTAAATGCATCTCTAGATTCTTGGGGCCACTTTACTTCATTATCCTTTTTCAACATATTAGTGATATGCCTAACTATCTCAGCATAGTTAGGAATAAACCTTCTCAGAAAATTGATTCGGCCTAGAAATACCTGCACTTCCTTCTTATTCCTGGGTAAAGGAATACCGTTTATAACTTCAACTCTCTTAGGGTCTATTTTCACACCATCTTTAGTTACAATGTGCCCTAAGAGTTTTCCCTCATCTAATGCAAATAAAGATTTTTGAGGATTGAGGGAAAGACCATACCTTCTGCACTTTTCGAAAGTTCTCCTTAAATGCTCAATATGCTCATCATCATTCTTGGAAAATACCGTAATATCATCCAGGTATACCACCAGGAACTTTTCCTGCTCTCCAACAAAAGAGATGTCCATTGCCCTCTGAAAAGTAGTTCCTGCATTAATTAGCCCAAAGGGCATCCGAGCATACATAAATGTTCCCCATGGTGTGGTGAAAGCATTCTTCTTTTGATCTTCTGGGGACACAGCCACCTGATTATAGCCGGAAAAACCATCCATCATTGACATTCTGGATGCTCCCACCACTTTCTGCAGGATGTGGTCCATCTTAGGCAGTGGATAATTATCCTTTAATGATGCTCTATTTAAATTTCTGAAATCCACACACAGCCTTATTTCTCCATTTTTCTTTCGAACAGGAACAAGGTTTGCTACCCATTTTGAGTATCTCAATGGCACAATTATTTTGGCCTTCAGTAGCTTCTTGATTTCTTTTTCAATAGAGGGAAGCAGCAGAGGATTTATCTGTCTGAGCTTCTGCTTATAAGGCTTTGCATCTTCCCTCAAAGGAATTTTATGTTGAATTATATTAACATCAAAAGTTTTTAGGTCCTGATAGGACCATGCAAATACATATTTATAGGATTGGAACAACTTCAAATATTTTTCCTTATATTCTTCTGGGACCCTTTTAGATAGTTTTACAATTTTTGGATCAGCCTGAGTACCCAGATTTAAATCTTCCACTTGGTCTTCTTCTATCACTTTGTTTCGCTGCAATGGGATATCATCTTTGTTAAATAATCTTTCTAGAGGCACCAGACCTCTAGGTATAAAATTTCCTTTCAGTTGTAGCACTTTATTACCAGCTATCTTCTCTTCCCATTTGTTTCCTGTGACATTTTCAGCTTCCTCTTCTTCATTGTCATCAATCTCCATATTGGAGAATTCTCCCACTGTCTCTAAAAATCTCTTCATTTGTTCATCATCTTCAAATACCTGCCAATATTTAACATTATCTGGGATTGATGGTCTATATCGTACCTCGACTTCATATCTTAGAAGAGGATTCTGTGGAGGGCGAAATTTACTTGCAGCCACATCAAGAGAGTCTTCTATTCTATTATGCTCTCGGGGCATGAACTGTATGTTAAAAGCCAAGAGGAAATTTTCCACCATGTCCCAAACTTCATTTCTATATGCCCTCAGCCGTGGATGCTTGGTTTGACATTGATTTCTGATCTGCCTTACCACCAGCTCAGAGTCTCCCATGACTTTTAGACTCTGGATGCCCATGTTTCTAGCTGGCTGCAGTCCCAATAAAAGTGCTTCATATTCAGCTACATTATCGGTAGATTCATATTCCAATTTAAAGGACAGTGGGACCCATTTTCCTGTAGGAGAGATTAATAACACTCCAGCTCCATTACCTTCTCTTGAATTTGCCCCATCAAAATGTAAAGTCCAAGTTTCTGATTCCTGATCTTCTTTAGGCTGCTCAGTTTGGATTTGACCAAAAAGGTGCTCATGGGTATAATCTTGATTTTCTTCTAACATCAAACATGAGAAGTCTCCCTCCTTATTGTAAACTAGGGAATTCTCTGAGTAGTCAGCCTTGGTTACCATTTTAACAAATCTAGTCTCCCTGTATAACCTCCTCTCCTGACTTCCAAAGACTGGGATAGTAGCATATGTTAAATCTAACTTGATTGACCCACCAATTTTTGTACCCCAGGACCTTGACAGCAACATGCCAAAGCGGGCTGGGATATCAGCAACCACAATTTCCATGACCACACTTTTTGATGGGATTTGTGCCAGGTTGACCACTAAATCTTTAATCATTCCCAAGCATTTAACTCTTTTGGATTCAAATTAATATAGGGCTTTATATGGTCTTGTAATTTGTAGTCCTAGTTGTTCCATGACAGACAGAGGCATAAGATTATGGGAAGCCCTAGAATCTAGCATACAATTGTGTAGTAGCAGGTCATGAATAGCTAGAGACACATAAAAAGGAGGGGTAGAAGGATCTACTTCCTCAACATGTGGGCCAAAGACTACCATGGGTCTTTCTTCTTGAAGGTTTAAACTATCAGGCACAATTGGTATTTCAGGAGGGAGCATAAAAGAAGTAACTTGAGACTGATATGCAGGTTGTTTTAGCAGCTCGGTCAAGGGAACTGGAATTTTAATTTTCTCAAGTTCTTTTTGCAAACTAAAAGCAGGAGGGGGATTTTCTATCACAACTTCTTTTGACTCTTTATTTTCAACTGAAGATTTAATTTCTTTTGACACTGACTCAGCATTAGGAGGAATAACTATTTTTGAAGAAGAAGGAATCTGATCATTAGGCTGCAAGGGAGCATTTAGAGGACTCTTACCTTTTCTACATTTCTCTTTGTTGCTGATCCCTTCTGAGCAGGTGCTTCCTTCTGAGGTGGCTCCTCTTCTTGATCTTGAGTTCGGGTCCTCTTCCTTGAAGATCTGAGATCATATTTTACATTGAATTGTGCTTGCATGAAATCAGCAAATTGCTTACAATAATGATCAATCTCTGCTTCTTCTTCTTCTTCTTGCAATGGGCATTCTATATCATCACTGTTTGAAAAATCAAGATTTGAATCTTCTAGTTCATAAGCAGCGTCTTCAGTGGATTCATCTACTGGAACTTCCAGGTACAAGGGATGTGGTACCTGATCTTGCTTCTCCTTGGCTTCCCTTGGCAATATCTGCAGTGGTGGTCTTTTGTACTGAGGATTGTATCCTCTGTTTGGAGCATTATAGAAATTCTTGGGAGCTGGATTCTTTGCCTCCAGTTCAAGCTTAACCATCTTCTTTATCATTTTGCTTATTTCGTCCATTTTATCTGAATCCTTATCTTGATTAGAGGTGGAAACCTCTTCTTTGCCTCTCCTCCTAGTATCTTGTTCAACTTTTCCCTTTAATTTCCCAGTGGAGGAAAAGTTTGCTTCCAACTCCAGAGCATCTGACTGAGCATCATCTAAAGTAGCAGGTTTTCTTTCCCTTAGATAGAATCCAAAATTTGAGTCAAATGCTGCTATGAAAACAAATTTGGCAGCATTCTGGTGTGGCTTCATATCAGCAGGGAGATTTAGATATAACTTATTAAATCTCTTGATAAACTCTGATACTCCTTCATTATGTTTCTTCTTAAGAGTATTGAATTCGGTAAGACACTGTCCATGATCCTTCTTTTCTCCCCATTTCCTGAGAAAAGTATTCTCCAAATCATCCCAGGTGGTCACCGAATGGTTTCCCAAGGTCTTGAACCATTTTCTGGCTTCCCCCTCCAAAGATTGCACAAATAACCTTAAGACCACATCTAAATGTTCTACATTTAAGTTTTCTGCGAAAGAGCAGAAAGTCTCAAGATTTTTCTGAGCTTCAATTTCATTTTCACCATTGAATCTAGGCAAAATCTTCAAGTAATCCCGTGGCATATCATTTAGCACTTGGGGTAAGGCCAGTGGAGCGTATTTGTTCAATAGAAAAGCAGGAACATTAGCCATTGGAGGAGGTGGGGTTTGTGCAATAGTCTGAGATACAAATGAAGGAAGAGGAGGAGGAGGAAGGGGAGTATGTATAACAATGGGAATAAATTGCACAGAAGCCTGAGGTGTAGATGGGAATAGTTCACAGTTAACAGCAGCTACTTCTGTGACTTCTTTAATTTCCTCAGCCTCGGGAGTAGGATGGAAATCCTGTTCAATCTAGGCACTTCCTCTATGTGGAGTTTCTGAGTAAAATTCGGGATTTTCCTTGGTAGAATCGGGATGTTATGTTCTGATCTCTTGAGAAGAAGAGGGCGTACAATCTTCAACGGAATATTCAGGGTTTTCAGCACAGACGGATTTCCTCTCCTTCCAAATTCTTTTATGAATGATCTTCTCTGGGTCAGACACGTAAGGTGTCTTTGACTGAGATGTATCTGACCTCAAATGTGGCTTACGATGAACCAGGACTATCAATAGATTTATCAAATAAAGAATAGTGGAGTCACCAAGGAGAGAGATACACAATTCTTCAACTCTCTGTGCTCACCTGATTAGAGAGTGAATACGATTTTTAGAGGCCCAGGGAAACTGATATTCTCAAATTCGTCTCCGACAACGGCACCAGAAAGATGTTGTAGACAATTTTGTCACCTGTAGAGACAGCCTAGAGTTGCCATAGACCAGTGCCTAGGACATCTTATCATAGCAAGAGAACATGAAATATAGCTTGGGTGTCAATCCAAAAATCTCTCTTACCATCTCTTGTAAAACAAGGAAATTAGTTTGAATGGGACCAATCTCTCTCAGAAGTTGATACAAAGATAAGAATAATGTAGGAACATCATGCAAAACTTCAATACAAAGGCATCAGACAGTTAAGAGACAGCTTACTGCAAAGAGGGCCAGTTCAAATAATATGCCACAGAAATCAAATATCAGAAAGTGAGTGCAGTGAAGAAACATGAAGAAGATACTAGTTAGCATGAGGCTGATACCCAGATAAACAACAGAATCACATATGGGCTTATCTAACTAAGAATCCATACACGACAATGGCGTTTTAAAAGCACCCTCCTCAAGCAACTAATATAGTAGAAAATATGGATGAAATGAGCATGGAACAGTATATCATGACTAGGCCTATTTAAACGCTTGACTAATCCAAGTATGGGCACCAACTAGAGTGAATCAACACTTAATACGATGAGCCACTCGCATTCTAGAACATGATACAAGAAGATAAATAGCATGGAATGGGATTTTATATTAACACATGAGAGAAAATTACATACTGTGAGATACCAAAGACCAGAATCCTCATTACAGTTATAACTCCTCCTCACTGAGACCCTACGGGCTCTGAGCCTTCATACAGAAACTTTACCAGATGCATACAGAAGCCTTTCACTGCACAGTTTGCTGATAGAAATCCGGAACCCTTACAATGTTTTTCATCTGGGGTTTTATAAGAGAGGTAGAAAACTCTAGAGAGTGAGGTAGGTGATGCACATTTAATGATTTGATTTGAAAAAAAGTGGCGGAAACCTTCACGCCCTTACCGTTAAATGACTAGGTGATGTTATCTTGTACTTTGAGATCTGCCTGCTGAAATAAATGCACAGGAACAAATCTCTTTAGGAACGCAACATAGGAGTAAATCTTCACGAACATTCTGTACTTTCCTGAAGAAAACTCGGTTGAAGTAACACCTTGAGAGTATTGCTTCCTATACATTATATTCTCTGCCTTTAAATGCCTGAATTTGAATTTGAAACCTTTCATGCTGGACATGGAATTCATTGCTCCTTCATTAATATTTTTCTGCTGCATTAATGTTTTCATCCGTAAAGTCTTGGTTTGGAATGGCTCTGGAGGTTTGGATGGATTTTGAACCTTGCTGTTTTAATGAGTGTCATGTCACAGCGGCTCCCCGGGGCTTCTCTTCATAAATTTCTCTCTGAAATATTATCTTTGGAAGGGGCCTCGTCTTCTGTAATGGAGGCGGTAATTAATGATGATTTTCTTCTTCCCGCACACTGCAAAATACACAAACCTTGTTAAGAAAACAGATGCATAGGAGAGTGAATGCAGTGGAGGTGACCTAGGTGACAAGGCGGTGTGATAAGATGACGGAAGCATGAAGGGCAGCAGTGAAAAACATAGGGGAGCAATGATGAATTGGCTAGGTGGAGGTCGATAACGTGAACACTGAAACATGACATATGAACGGAATGTATAAATGGTAGGGGGGGAAACGTATTTAACACGTAGAGCGGTGACGTGGAGGTGGGACCTGGTCACAGCGGAGGGTGATTCATTGAAAAATTCAAAGGTCTGACTATGCACGGAAATGCAAAGAAATACGATGAATTGCAATGGAACGCGATGGGAGCGATCGTGCGAGGTGGGGCCCGGGAAGCATTTCGCAAAATCGCAAATAGAGAAAGTGTGATGGGGAGACGGTGGTGCAATCAGGAAATTGTGCTCTGCGCTTTGCGATGGAGGAGTTACGTGACGCGCAAAATTGCGACTAGCGGAAGTGCGACGGGGGAATATGCGGTGAGGGGAAAGTGCGATGGCGCGATCGATCGCGTCGCAAATAATTGCGATGGATCAAACGGTCATAACCAATGAAAATGTGATCTGTGATGAATGCGATTTGCGATAAAATCTCTAAGGGGCAGCGCTTGGTCATAGCGCTTGGTTACATAGATGAAAGGAGGTACGGGGCTAGTGGAGAAAGGGGCTGGGCCCAATATATTTAAATGCGTGGATTTTAACAATTATGCTGATGTGCAATGATGGATGGGACAGCGATGGAAAGCGTTGCTCGAGTCCCAAAACCACGGCCGGGGAGTTTTAGAGGATTCAAAAAATGACGGTAAAGTTTATGTATGAAGTACGACTTAAGGGCTTAGAGATACCTTGATTGAGCATATTTTTACAAATTTTTCCATCTAAAGCCAGACAAGGCAGATGAGAACTATA
This sequence comes from Pinus albicaulis, assembly GCA_034641835.2. Lineage (NCBI taxonomy): Eukaryota > Viridiplantae > Streptophyta > Pinopsida > Pinales > Pinaceae > Pinus > Pinus albicaulis. The sequence continues at coordinate 142,402 of JAXQQM020080883.1, forward strand.
GAACTACTTCATGTTTTCTGGACATCCATATAAAATGCAATAGGTGATTGACAACACATAAAATTGCTATGCAAATTCACATTAACAGGCTCACACAGTCACAAATCAAATTTGGCCACTCTATAGTTGATGCTTGCATGCTACAAAAGGGTTCATAATCCAACTGAGCACTTTAAATCAAATTGGCACACTTGCATCAGCGTTCTTGAAGGGCACGTCTTTGAATATCTAGCACATTAAGTCCTTAGGGTTACACTATTAAACTAGAGTCTACATTATGCATCTAATAGCATACCCTTCAGTTTTCGGCCTCTCGCAAGATGACATAATACCCTATACTATGCTTCACATATGTAGCATTCATGTCATGCAACAGAGTACACATCACTTTTGTCCTGCATGTTTTGTCTTTGCATACATCACTAAAGGAAATGTGTCCAAATACAACACTGCATGTTGCAATCTCCTCTTATATCACCAATAATCACCACATGAGCATGAGCCCTCCCTAAAATGATGGAATCGATTCACATCCCTTACAACCAATTCTCCTCCTACAATTCTGGAGATGAACTTGATAGCAGTATGACAGTCCCCACACACACTTATTTCTAGCCATTTCCAGTTAAAACTGACTGTGATTTGGTGGAATGACTTGACTGTTCATGAAATACTCTAAAGTTGAGCTTAAGAACGTCTATTTTGTCCTAGGATGCATCAACAATGCAGAGAAACCACAAGCAGAAGTTATATTCATTGATTTCATGACTGGTATCAACGTACAATATTTCAATTGAGTTCTTTCATAATTCTTAAGGGTAAACCTGTAAGCATAGTAAATGAAGATGTGAGAAGAAGAAATATATGTATCGTGAATCCTTTAGCTCTGTGAATGAAAATTGAAGTTGTTGTGCATGGCTGAGTGAAAGAGACATAACACAACCACTTAATTGACATTTTGTTTGCTTAACGAGGAGAGAATATGAAAACCTCATCCCCATTGTACCATTGATCCATATACTTGTTGAGATAGGCTGTGCTTCCACTCGCGTGTTATTATCATGTGGTAGGAGCTTCCATGTTGGCTAAGACTGTTGAGTGTAGGACTTACCAAGTGGCAACCAGTCAAAACATTGACCCGCTAGTCCCTCACTTGCCTTCATTGGCATTTGTAAATGGTTAAGTCACAATAGTTCAGCGAAATTATAATGGATTTTATTTCAATAAATTTTGTGAGTGAAAGAAATAGTTATTGTGTGTGAATCTTATGGCTCTGTAATCAATGGGTGTGGATGGAGCGAAGCAAGGATGTGAAGAGGAGATGCACTGGTGAATTTGATTTTTTATTTTTGTAAACAAAGTGTGTGGCATTAGCCTTGTAAGTAATATCCTGGATGGAGGAGCCATTACTAATTTCTGATTTCAATAGAGGTTTATCTTATGTCTGATTTCAATAGATTTTTATCTGAAATTGGAGATTCACTTCGTGAATATCTCACAAAAATCCACTGATCATGGTGGCTTGTCAACCAATTAGACAGGTTAGCAACATCTTTAACTTTACAAGCTGCAGCCAGTGCCATGACTCTGTCCCTGGGAGAAGGCTTTGGGCATTGTTCACCTGATCTATTTACCTATGTGTTGCATTCCCCAGTTGGGCTCGGGATGCTGAGTGATAGAGTGGGGGTAGTCTGAGAAGAATTGGGGGGATGCAACCTCGTGGATCACTGGATTGGTTCTTAGAGTTCTCGGATAAAACCTTTGACTCTTTACAATCAATTATTGACGCCTTTGAATATAAATATGGAGATAAAGAAAAGGTCAAAGCAAAACTAAATTAAAAGAAATTAAAAGGTCTGAGAATGGGCTCAACAAGGAATTATCCCAAATGGTTAAGGATATGCAACTCAATCAGGCGCAGGTAATTAGGGGAATGGAAGCCAACCAAGCTCAACTCATAAGAATATCAGCGGCATAAGAATACTGTGTGAAGAATCATTAGGTAGTAATTATCTGGCAGAAAATAGTATTCTACTCCTCTGTTGTAGAAAATTCAACACCATTCTCATTGGTTGAGTAGACCAGATGTAATAAAGAACTTACTAGAGCATGGATAGGAGGTGTCTGAGGCTAGGTATCCATGGATTATCATAAGGCTCTTGGTTGGCAAGCTGAAATAATAGGAGAAATTGTTTCTCATAGGGGTTACCCACTTAGGTAGGAAACAATCCCTTTATATAACATGATGTGACCATAACAAACATGTTATAAATTATAATAAGCTAGTTGCTTCAACCATCTCTGTAACAATCTCGTAAAGTATCGCAAGTGATCCCATGAGATTCCCATCACTAAATTCTCTCTTTGTTTTCATTCTTGGTTTGTCTGTACTCATGTGTTCATGATTTACATTATTAAATATCTTCTTTCTTTTCATTCTTGGTTTTTTATTGTACCCATCGGTGCATAATTTACATGATTAAATATCACAAGTATGAATTATTGCTTCATAAATATGCTTGCATTTGTTGGAAGAGCTGTTTTAAAATTTTTAATTTTGAAATCTAACCACCTATAGCAATAAATAATAGTTTTCATTCAAGTGTACAGGCCTTAATTGATAGCAAAATTTGTGCACATGAAACACAATAGCAGGCTAAAACATTTGACATGGCATGACTCCAAAACGTACATTAATGGGTGCTTATTTAAGTGCTTGTTGTGGAGGGCTTGACTGGTGTTTTGCCTTCATTGTCTTGATCCTCTAGCTTCGATGTCCTTTGCCATTATAAATTATTGACATGATGCTCAATGTTGACCTATAATCTCAGTACTGTCATTTTCAACAGGGCAATAGATATACCTTTGTTGTTGGGTTGGCAATTTGGAAAACCTTACTACTTTGGACTTTTCTGCTATCACAGTTATTAGGTCAGTAATTTCCTAGTTCTTGGGGAATTATTTTGAGTTTTGAAAGAAAAATGTAGCTAGACCCAGTATTCTTGTCAATCATTTTCGCAAGGTATTAAATGCAAGCTTTTATATTGCATTCTATTTGCGTCAGGTTCATGAGCATGTTTGATTCGTTTTAATAACTTGCATGTGTTTGTCATTATGTGATATTCTAACTTTGTTTGTAGAAGAACATGAATTCAGAATTACGAATCACTAAGTTTCCAAATCATTGTCAGCATTTTCATTTTTACTTCATCATCAATTCTCTCACGATAGACTAGAGTTCTGAAGTCAGAATTTCCTAAATATCCAAATTAATGTCATATAAGGCCATGAGAAGCATCTGATCCCAAGTTGTTGTGTTACAGGATTCATCGACATTGAGGCAAGAACTTATGAAACACGATAACCTCATTAAATATGCTGAGAATCTGAAAATTAAATTCCTTGAGGCAAGAATTTCATTGCCACTTCTCAGATCTGTTCCAAGATTTGCCAGTAGCTTAAGGAAAGGTAAGTCACAAACTTCCTATGGGGGTGAAAATCATTCATTAACATAAAAGAGCAGTAATAAATGACAGTCTTAGAGGTGAAGGAGGATGCCTAGAGGCCAAAGGAGAGAACCAAGGTCATCCATGCGGGATTTGAGATATATTGGGAATCACACATTGCATTATGTAAGGATAGGCGGTTTGATTGAATTAAAAATTGGCAAGCATAATGTTGGTCATCATTAAAATTCATTCCACTGCACAAACTCTACTGATACATGATTTTTTTTTATTGAAATCAAGTAATGTATGTATCTTCAGAGAGAAATGATAAGTATGTTCAAACAGTGGGAATTTCTTGTAAGGACAAAGTTATCTGTATCAGAGGTGCTAAAATTGCGTTTAGCATTTGGGATTTTGGCGGTAATCTTGCCAACAATCTCTGATATAATTTCATTAACACAAAGTTGTATGGCCCCTTTCTAATTTTGACATAATAATTTTTTACTCACTTCAATTCTTCTTTTTCAGGGCATCGGTAGTTTACAGACATTGTGCCAATTGCTTGCCAGGATGCTACAACCATCTTGATCATGTTCGATATTACAATAAGATCAACCCTCAACAGGTAAGAGTTAAAAAAATTGGGCCCTTTGGGGATTTTAAATTAGGCCTCCATTTTGTTTTTGGGAGTTTGGAATTCAAATGTATTGTTGGTCAATGCCGTGATTGTTGTGGTTTTGAACAGTGTAATGGACTGGTATCAACAGGCACGACAGTACAACCCAGTGGGTACCTACTTATCTACTCCTTCTGGCGTATCATGCTTGATTTTCTCGAAACAGGACAATATTCTCCTTTGACAATACGCATGGTAGCCGTTATAAATTTATGTAGCATGAACCGTGGTTACATTAAAATATTGGGGAAAAAGGTAGTTGTAGACCAAGTTGGGTATACAGAGAATAAAGTATCAAATAATTAGTGGTACATGATTGGAGATAGGTATAAAATATGTAGAGGTGTAGCACAATCTGCTCACTATTAAATATACCCACACAATCTGTTTGGTAGGAGGCAACAAGTGGCTAATTCCAATTTAAGGTCGTGCTAAAGTTTGGTGGATATTCTTTTCATTTGTCTTATGCTTTACTTGATTAAATTTATTATTAGTATCATCTATTTACATCAAAATTAGGTTATTTGAAAAGGTTAGTTTAGTTTATTAATGTTAAATTTTTTGATTAGTTGATAGTAGTGTTAGAGGCCAAAGGAGAGAACCAAGGTCATCCATGCGGGATTTATCTAAATAAATTTTTTTTAATATTTTTTTGTTTTTGCTATATGACAAGTATGAATTATTCCTTCATAAATATGCTTGCATTTGCTGGAAGAGTCGTTTAAAATTTTTTATTTTGAAATCTAACCACCTATAGTAATAAATAATAGTTTCCATTCAAGTGTACTTGCCTTATTTGATAGCAAACTTTGTGCACATGAAATACAATAGCAGGCTAGAACATTTGACATGGCATGAATCCAAAATGTACATTAATGGGTGCTTATTTAAGTGCTTGTTGTGGAGGGCTTGAATGGTGTTTTGCCTTCATTGTCTTGATCCTCTAGCTTCGATGTCCTTTGCCATTATAAATTATTGACATGATGCTCAATGTTGACCTATCTAGATCCTTGCTGGCAGTAATGAGTGAGTTTGGTGTTGGACTGTCCATTCACTTATTTTGTTTGTCGTTTCTTATGTTGTAGCATATTAAAGAAATCACTTTGTTAGTTATAACTTATAATAGTAGCATAGCCACACAAGTTACACAACAATACTTGTAAAATAATGAAAATCAATTTGATAAACTAGAGAAGCCACGGATGGCTTACATGATCTCAAATAATTTAAAGGGCTAGGCATATTGGATTGATTTGCATTGGCATGCTTGTCGATTGTTGCATCCAAACTAGGTCATCCATGCAACAGGGAAAATTGTTATTTAGTCATTCATGTCTTACTGATTGGACATAAGCAACACGGAAAACTGTTAAGTTATTTGACATATGAGGTATAATATAAGGGGGTAATTGTACTACTAAAAAAGTGCATTTTCAGATCTGATTATTGGCTGATAAGTTACCCTATAAGAGGCTGAAACTTGTATATATGTTTTGTGTATCTTCTCCTTGACTTGGTGAAATGTTTGGGGTTGTTTGAAGTGAACTATTGTGATCCTTTTGCTGTTGTTTTACACTCTAAATTAAAACAGTAGTCTTAAAGGCTGAAAATTCTAGGGTTAAGATCTGGGAAACCGTTTGGGAAGAAGGTGAAATTTCGGTTTTGCATTAATTTCCTGAGTGTGTGAAATTTATTACACTGCTAATAATTGGATTCATTTTTTTTGAAGAAGTAACTTTGGGCTAAAGTAATTGATACAACATAGAAAAATCTCAAAAATTAACATGGTATCGGAGCTGAGGTGAAGGACAAGCCCAAAAGAAGACAAGCATTGAAGCCCTCATTTTCAGAAAGCAGATCTACTAGCCAAGGTCAATATTTCTTCCTTTACCTTCAAGGATCATGAAAAGTTTGGTGATGCATCAAACATTGCTACATGGAAAGTCAGGTTGGAGATCATAGTTGAAAAAAATGATGTGTTGGAATACCTTCAGTATGGATGCCCAAGTCTCTAGAAAATGCTTCTGCTTCTCTCAAGAACAGGTACAAGAAAGGTGAGTCCAAAGCAAAGAAAATTATAGCCGATGGGTTACAATATCATTTACTTGCATATGTTGGGAATTTAAGAAATTCTAAATACATGTATGACAAGATAGACAGCATGTATGAAATCAACAATCTGACTGAGATCATCACCTTGAAATATCAACTTAAGGAAATGAATATGAACAAAGGAGAATTTTTTCAATCATACATTATGAGGATCTCTTGTCTCAGAGATCAACTACAGAGGGTTGGAGAAAATGTGCCTAACACAAAACTAGTAGTCATGACTCTTAGAAGTATCCCTCTTGTTTGGGAAACCTTCATTACTACAATCGGCAAGAGAAATGTCCTCCCGTCATTTGATGAAATTGTTTGGAAGCTTACTCAAGAAGAATCTAGGATGATAACAAGAGGAAGAATTCAGACGAACGAAGAGTGAGAGCCCATTGCATACATCTCTCATGAAAAAAGGAGGTCCTTCAAGGAAGCTTCCTTCTCAAAATTAAAAAGGAAGGAATGACAGATCGTTATCCCATATTGATTGTTATAACTGCCACAAGAAAGGTCATTATGCATGTGATTCTCCTGAGAAGAGAAAGATGGCACAATACAACACAAAAAGAAACAACAATAATAAAAGAATAAAATACAATCAAAGGAAAAATCACGATAGAAGATGTGAAAGGAGAAGAAGAGAATCTTCAAGCAACCATCAAGAAGAAAATCCCCCTCAAAATAAGTCAAGGGCTCCCAGGTATGAAAGTAATGCTGTGAATAAATCTGACTATATTCACATTTCTACACTTACTATTTCTTCTCCATCGGATTCGTGGGATAGTTGGTTGGTTGATAGTGGGGCCACTCATCACTTCTCTAGATACAATAAAGTCATTTTTAATCTGGCAGAGAGGGAGACTAAGATGAAAATAATTCTTGGAGATAACTCCACTCATCTCGTAAAAGGATTTGGATCTGTTAATTTCATTTGAATTTTGGTGAATCAGTATTATTGCATGATGTTATGTATGTGCCAGAATTAAAGAATAATTTGATATATATATCCGCATTGGAAGATAAAGGGATGAGGGTTGTCTTCATCAATGGAAAAATGTTCACTTAGTATGTTGATGCACCTATGAAATATGCATTCACATTAGGTCTGAGATCTGAAGGACCCTATAAAGTCACCGGAAGGCCACTTATAGCATTGGTTCATAACTCCAATCATGTGAGAAAATTTTGGCACCGCAAATTGTAAGAACAATACATATGACATTCTACATCCCATTCATTCAGATATATGTCGTCTGATTCCTGTGCATTCTATTGGTGGTCATATCTACTACATGGCCGTCATTGATGACTTCTCAAGAAATACATGGATATACTGCCTTAAGCACAAGGATGAAGCCTTTGAAAAGTTCTGAGAATTCAAAGCCTTGATCAAAAATCAATCAGGAAAAAGAATCAAAGTATTCGGGACTGAAAATGGAGGAGAATACATGTCTAATGAATTCATAGAATTTTGCAAGAAATAAGGGATCAAGAATGAAACTATTGTGCCATATACACCTTAACAAAATGACTTAGATGAAAGGAAAAAACGGTATATATTAGAAGATGCCCATGCCATGATCCACGATCAAAAGGTACCAAAGTTTCTGTGGGATGAAGCCACACATGATGTTGTATATGTGAAAAACTGAGAGACTCATAAATCATTAGAAAACAAGACACCCGAAGAAATATTAACGAGTTTCAAGCCCTATATTATCCATCTTCTTGTATTTGGATGCCCCGTATACTTTCATGTGTCGAAGGACAAAAGAAACAAGATGGAAGCTACAAGAATAAAAGGTGCATTTGTGGGTTATTGTAAAAACTCTAAAGCATACAGAATATTTATTCTTGGTCAAAGGAAGGTCGAAAATAGTAGGGATGTAACTTTGGATGAAAATGCAGCTCTTAGTAGAGCAAGAGACCTTCCTCCGCCTCCTCCTCCAAAGGAAGAAAATGATGTTTGGGATATTCTAGATGGTCCTTCTATGCTCGAGTCTGATAATATTGAAGATCCCATGGAGCCTATGGATCCTTTGGATCCACCTCCCAATGATCCTGCTACCAGTAAGAGACCACTTTGGCTTCACGACACTCTACAGAATAATGAAAGAAATGTTCCCATTTGCAGATCATTCAGAGAAAGGAAGAAACCATGCATGTATCAGGGATATGTACCTTCCATGAGCACTATGATTCAATCCGAACCCTCTCATTTGAATAAGTAGTCAAAGAACAAGTTTGGAAGGATGTTATGGCCAAAGTATATGAATCTATTGTGAAAAATGATGTATGGGATGTTGTGTCGAGACCGTATGGGAAGTTTGTTATGAATTCAAAGTGGATATTCAAGATCAAACATGGAATCGATGGAAGCATTGAGAAATAAAAATCAAGTTTCATAGCTCAAGGCTTCTCTCAAAAAGAGGGAGAATATTATGATGACATTTTTTCTCCTTTGGCTCGATACAAAACCATATGTTCAATAATTTCCCTTGTTTCTAGTCAAGGATGGAATCTTCATCAGATGGACGTAAAGACCACTTTCCTTCATGGCATGTTACAGGAAGAAGTATATGTTGAACAACCACAGGTATTTGAAGTGGCAGATCGAAAAACGCATGTTTGCAGGTTGAATAAGGCATTGTATGGTTTCAAGCTCCCCGATCTTGGTATGCACACATTGATAGTTATTTAATGAAGTTGGGATTATCAAGAACCAATGCTGATCCAAACCTCTATTTTAAGGTTCTCCAAGGTATGCCATTGATTTTGGTTCTATATGTTGACGATTAATTCTTGACAAGAAGTGAACCTATGATGATCGAATGTAAGAGGGATCTAACCTCTGAATTCGAGATGAAATACCTTGGACTCATGCACTACGTTTTAGGCCTTGAGGTGTGGCAAAGGCCTGGAGAGATCTTTCTCTCATGGGGAAAGTATGTTGTGAATATGCTGGAAAGATTTTGTTGTGAAATCAGCTCCAAAATAGAAGAAAAGAGAGATCAACGCCTTAGAAATCAACCACTTCGAGGGGGAAACCTCCAATACATTACATAAATGAACAATTATTGGATGATGCAAATGACCAAAACCTCCTTCTATATATAAGAGTCCATGGGGTCACAATATAATCCTAGCCAACCTAACAATAATAATGTAAGGGCACAATAATAACAATATTGGGGTTACAGGGGTACAATAATAAAAATAAGAGGGCTACACTAATAACAATAAGGGACTAAAATAGTAATATAGGGACCTAACATGCCCCTCTCCTTCAAAAAAGTGTTGTTCTCAACGCTTGAGTAGCTCAAGGTGCTTCTGTATAAAATTCTCATCCTCCCATGTAGAATCTTCAGTGGGTAAGTTCTTCCACTTGATGAGATACTCTGAAATTGATCGATTTCGTAGTTGTCAAGTTCTTATTTCCGAGACCACTTCAGGTTCCAATATGATATTTTATTCCTCATCAAGTTTTTGCAATATTGTTTGAACTGGAATATTTTCACCTATAACCTTCTTTAAGCATGAAACATGGAAAACTAGATGCACTCGCGAAGAAGCAGGAAGCTCCAATTTGTATGCCATAGTACCAATCTTTTGCAACACCTTGTAAGGACCATAGTACTTTGGAGATAATTTATTATCATTCTTAGCTTGCTTGAGGAACATGTGTTTGTATGGTTGTAGCCATAAAAATACCTAGTCTCCTACATCAAAAATTCTCTCGCTGTGATGTTGATTTGCCTGTTGTTTTATTAGATTTTGTTCCAAATTTAGGCTATCCTTTAAGAGTTGGAGAACTTCTTGTTGATGCTCTATGTGATCTTCCACTTCTTGAACCTTATAATTTTCTCTTAAAGATCATGTGATGGATGGTGGATTATATCCATAAAGTGCCATAAATGGGGTCATTTTTGCTGCAGTATGGAAGGAAGTGTTATACCACCATTCAACGAGAGGTAACCACTTGACCCATTGTGTTTGTTTATAAAATACAAAACAACGAAGATATCCTTCCAAACATTTATTCACTATATTAGTTTGACCATCGGATTGAGGATGATAAGATGAGCTATGACCTAATTGAGTACCCAAACAAGAAAATAACTCCGTCCAAAAATTTCCAGTAAAAATTGGATCTCTGTTGCTCACAATAATATTTGGGTTTCCATGTAGCTTTTGAATTGTGTCCATAAATGCAGTAGCCACTGTACTTGCTTTAAATGGATGAGATAATGCACAAAAGTGTGCATACTTGGTAAGTCTGTCAACTACCACCATGATGACACTCTTTCCTTCAGACTTAGGTAAACCTGTGATAAAATCCATTGAAATATCCTCCCAACATTGACTTGGAATGGATAAGGTTGTAGAAGACCTTGGGTCTTAATTAGCCCCAACTTTATTTTGTTGGCAAACCAAACATTATGCCAATGTAATTTTGAATATCAGATTTAAGGCCATCCCAAAAAAATTATTTCTTCACCTTGTGGTAAGTTTTTTAAAATCCTGAGTGTCCTCCTAAAGGAGAAGTGTGCAATTCCAAAAGAATATTTTGTTTTAGTTGGGAATTCTTACAAATATATCAGCGATCTTTGTACCATAAGGAATCATTTTTCCAACTAAATGTATCAGATATACTAGGATCTTGCTGCAACTTTTGAATGAGTGTGCACACTTCTTCGTCCTTCTTCCATTCATCCCTTGCTTCGGTTATCCAATCTGATTGGATAATAGAAATGGCACAAAGCAATGCTTCCACCTCTTTATTATTTCTTGAGAGTGCATCTGCAACAACATTTAGCTTCCCTTTTTTGTATATTATTTCAAAGTCAGAATCCAACATCTTTGTGACCCACTTTTGCTACTCTTCTAAAGATAGTCTTTGTTCCAAAAAGTGTTTAAGACTATCATGATCAGTTTTTACCTTAAAGTGTCTTCCCATTAGGTAAGGTCGCCATTTCTTTATTGCATGTAGTATTGTTAACATTTCCTTCTCATAAATATCTTTCTATGAATACTTTCCTTTGATTGGACAACTTTCAAAAGCAATGGGTCTTCCTTCTTGCATTAAAATAGCACCAATTCCATTTCCTGAGGCATCGCATTCCACAATAAAGGTTTTTGTGAAGTCTGGCATAGCTAAGACCGGTGCTAGGCACATTTCCTCTTTAATATGTTCAAAGGCCTTATTTGATTCAAGAGTCCATGAAAATGCATCTTTCTTCAATAATGTTGTTAGAGGTTCTGCTATTCTCCCATTTCTTAACAAACTTGTGATAATACCCTGTTAACCCGAGAAATCCTCGCAACTTCTTTATGGTTGTGGGGACTTTCTATTCCTTAATGGCTTTAATTTTGTTAGGGTCTACCTTAACACCCTCCTGAGATACAATATGACCCAGATATTCCAACCTATTGTACTCCAAAGAAACATTTGGAGGTTTCTGCATATAATTTTTTCTTCTCCAATAGTTTGGGCACCCTGTCAACATTTTGAACATGATCCCTCCAAGACCTATTGTAGATTAGTATATCATCAAAAAATACTAACACAAATTTTCTAAGGAAGGGTTTGAAAATGGAATTCATCAACCTTGAAATGTAGAAGGTGCATTGGTAAGGCCAAAATTCATGACCAAAAATTCACAATGACTCTCATGAATTCGAAATGTTACTTTTAGAATATCTTCAGTATTCATTCTAATTTGATGATATCCTAAACGATGATCCAACTTGGTAAAATAAATTGCTCCATTTAATTCATCCAATAACTCATATATCATGGTAATGGGAAATTTATCTTTAATAGTGAGCTTATTGAGCTCCCTATAATCCTGACACATGCGCCATGATCCATCCTTCTTGTGCACCAATACTACTCGGAGTAGAGAAAGAACTTTGGACTACGTTGAATTATACTAGCCTTAACATTTATGCAATCATATGTTCAATTTAGCTTTGGACATAAGGATATCTATAAGGCTCGATGTTTGGAGGATTCTGAATCAAATGAATAGAATGATCATGATCACTAATAGGTGGGAGTCCTTTTGGGAGTTTCAAACACCTTGGAATGATTGTCCAAGTCTTTTTTGGAGATTTGCATAAATAGATGATTTTGATGTTGGAACTTCTAGTGAGCATAATTGTGCAATTATGCTTCGTTGTTCTTCTCTTCGTGGTTTTATTGCTGATATTAGAGCTTATTATCTTTCCGATTCCCCGCGATACCCCATATCTCGACTTCTTTCTTCTCGAAAAATTTCAAGAAATTTTTTGAAAATTAAAAGCTATCGTCCCCAAAGATTGTAACCATTGTAATCCTAGTACAACACTAACACTTCCCATTGGAATGGAAATCATTGGACTATTCAATATATATTCCCCCATGGTTAGCTTGATATTATGGCATTTTCAAAAGAAATTTATAGTTCCTCAATTTGCAACCATCACTTGACATTCTGGTGCTAGGTATATGAAACATTTCAATTCCTTGGCTATCTTACAATGAATAAAATTATGGGTACTACTCGAATAAATCAACACTATTACATTTTTCTTCTTGATATGTCCTTTTATCTTGAGAGTTTGAGGATTGGTAATTCCTGCCAATGCATTACCTGATATGGTCAGATTCATTTCTTCTTCTTCTAGGGCTGGTTCCTAGTGTATATCCTCTTATTTTGAAGTTTCTTGTTCATTTTCTTCCTCCTCTTCATAATCTATGTAAAATAATTTCTTCATAGCACACTTATGACCTTTAGTATATTTACTATCATAACTGTAGAAAAGCCCTTTTTCTCTTTTTTCTTCCAATTGTTGTGGTGTCAACCTTGTAGGTTGTGGAAGTCTAGGAATAGCAACACTTCCATCTTTATATATGTGAGTGGTAGCCTTCCTTGTCGCCATAATTTTACATTAAATTTTTCTTGGCGACCTGAATGCCTTCTCAAATGAATCGGGTTCCCAAACTCAAACCTCATGTTGGATTTTCTCCGTTAAAGTCGTGAAGACATCAATCATGTGTTCCTTTGTGATATCAACTACCCTTATATTCACTTTTTGGAAGTCCTCAATGTGCTCCACCACTGAACCCTTTTGTTTGAGATTAATCAATTGGATAAAGAATGTGTTTCTCGTTGTATCCTTATAATGTGCTATCATTTCCTCAGTAAAAATTGACCAAGTGACAATTTTTTACGGGAAACAAAAGCCATCGATACCATACAAATGTATTTTTTTCTAAATGTAAAGTTGAAATGTGTACCTTTTTGTGGCATTTTGCATTATTGAGATCAAAATATTATATCCTTTGAGCATCCATGTTACGGGATCCTTGCCATCAAACTTCATCATATCCATCTTTGGCATATGGTGGTTCTTCCATCCAACATTAGAGTTTATGACATCACGATTAACATTTATTTTGTTCTCATCATGAGTTTCCTCTACTATATTTTCGCCATTAGGAAACAATTCTTGTATCAACTTTTCCAAACCTTCGATGTCTACTCTTAGATCATTCTTAATGTTTTCCAATTTTTCATTAATCTTAGCTTCCATGTCATCCATCTTAGCTTCCATGCCATCCATCTTAACTTCCAAACCATTCATCTTAGCTTCCACGCCTTTCTTAAAACCATCCATCTTAGTTTCCATGCCTTTCTTCAAAACTTCCATTTCATTTTTTGTTGCTCTTTGTGATAGGTGCACTTTCTCTTGTAATTTTGATATCTCATGTTGCATTTATTCCTCTTCATGAGTCATAGTAGAGCCTTTTGAAGGCTTAATGGGTGTTGAATTCTTTTTAGGGGGCATTTTATAACCCAATATTGAAATATATGCTCAATAGGCCCTTGGAATCACTTCAAACTGATTTTTTACACAAGCCTTATGCAATTCGAAAAAAAATACACACCTTTTTCTTGCTTTTGAGGACCTCGATATTGAAACTGAATTATCTCTATGATTTCAGATAATTAATATATGAAATTTGACCCTGATGTAGTCCTCTGAATCCTCTTTCGAATGCCACGGGTCTGACCTAGTTTGGATTCTTCAAGGAAAATTTATGTCCAATCTATCACAATGACCTAATTATGGACTGGTTCAGTAGAGCGAACTTGTACGACTTGCCATGTGTCACCATTTCCTCCTTCGGCTCTGAAATTGATATACAGGAAACTACAGTCCATGTAATTTTGGGCACTCTTTACATAATTCCAATCTAATTCTCGAGAGAGAGTTATGAATATTTTCCCACGATCACCTCTTTGAGATGAAATTTGGAATCCTAAAAAAGCCTAACTTCCACAGATCCACCTCCCAAAATAATGCGAATAAATCTCTGAAATTTTTCCATGACGTTCCTCGGGATTGGGTCAAAACTTCTCTACGAAAATTTTAGCTTCTAAAAATTCGTATAAAAAAATTATAGCAAAATTACGCAATGACCTATTTAAGAGTAGAATTCGGGAACACATAAAAAATACTAACTTCCACATATCATATCTCAGAACATATTGCAAAACAAGCTCAAAGCTACGAAATTTACACAAGTAATTTCCTCCCGAGTTTCGGATTCACTCGCTAAAAATTTTAGCTTTTGTCTCTTCGTAGAAAAGATTATAAGCGAAAAATTCCACAATGACTGTTTGGAGCAGCGAAACCCCCTAGAATCAAAGCTACGATGCAAATGTTGTGAAACCAGCTCCAAAATAGAAGAAAAGAGATATCAATGCCTTAGAAATAAGCCACTTTGAGGGGGAAACATCCAATACATTACATGAATGAAAAATTCTTGGATGATACAAATGACAAAGCCTCCTTTCTATATATAGGAGTCCATGGGGCCACAATGTAATCCTAGTGGGGCCACAATGTAATCCTAGCCGACCTAACAATAATAATGTAAGGGCACAATAATAACAATATTGGGGTTACAAAGTGCGATAATAACAAGAAGGGGCTACACTAATAACAATAAGGGACTAAACTAGTAATATAGGGACATAACAAATTTGGTATGATTGAGTGCAAATCCAAGGATACTCCGATGGAGATGAACTTCAAAAAACTATGTGGAAAAGTAGCTGGACCCGATCTAGTAAATCCATCCAAGTACAGACAACTAATTGGGGATCTGATGTTCCTTGTGATCACCTATCCATACATATGCTACAGAGTAAACACATTAATTCAATTCATGATTGAGCCCCTCCATACACATTGAATCGCTTCCAAACATGTATTGAGATATTTACATGGGTCGATCGCACTTGGTCTGAGATATTATGTCGAAGACATTCAACTTCATGGATACACTGATGCTAACTGGGTAGGAAATGTTACTGATAGAAATAGTACTTCTGGATGTTGCTTTAGTCTTGGATCTTCCATGATATCTTGGATGAGAAGGAAACAAAATTGTGTAGCATTAAGCATCGCTAAAGCATAATACATTGTTGCTAGCATGGCTAGTTGCGAAGAAGATTGGTTGAGGAATATCTTTGGAGAGCTACTTGAACAGGTCTTAGACACTAAAGTGATATACTGTGACAACAAGAGTGGGATTCGTCTGGCATAGAATCCTGTGTTTCATGACAAGTACAAGCACATTGAGATTCACTATGAATTTATTTGAGACATGGTACAGAGAGGAGTTGTTAGACTCCATCACATATCCACAGATGAGCAGATAGCACATATTATCACCAAGTCATTACCAAAATGAAAGTTCTTTGTCTTTAGAGAGCAGCTTGGACTGATGGATATAGCCCCTCGAGATAAGGGGCAACACTGATTGAGGACACTAAGAAAACTCTTCCTACCCTGCATGAGCTCTCAGGGTGAGGAATTGAGATAGAGGGCTCCTGGGTTGAGGGATATCTGGACAATATGGTACTCCCATATCTGTTACCCATGTAGAAATTTGAATAATAGTTGAATTATTCACCGATATTATCCTGATTACACACTATTTAAGCTTCATGCATAATACATAACCTCTTCTACAATTGATCATCAATATGCGGAAATAGAAGCAGTCGCATGCGCACATTAAAACATAATCAAGCGCACATATAACACAGTATGTAATGGGGAAAGCATACAGCTGAAAACCCCCAACTATCTGTATATTATAATGATAGATAACATGTAACAATACATAGCACAAAGCTCTCACAGCTCTCAGCACTATCTCACATGCTACACACAAAGTAGCACGGAAGATGAACAAGTCACGAGTTCAAATCTCCTCCACAAGTTTGCCTGCCTCTACTGCGCAATCCAAGATGTGAATGAATGAGATCCAAGTTCGAATCCCCTAGCTTGTACTGCGCAATCCTCATTGGCAATCTCCATCAATGTGTGTGCAAATCTCATGCACAACCATAGTCACAACTGATAGTAGACTCACCCTTTCACCCACCTCTAACACTGGTCTCCACTAAACTGTCCATGCATTGCAGTTAACTGATGTGTTCTTTAGTTTATTTATGAGTTAATAATTAGTGAATTAATTAATAATTAATTCACACCACTCATCACTAGTGTATTTGTCAGTTGGACTAAATACAACTAGTTCAACTAAGTTAAACTGAGCACAACTCCACCAACTGTCTCATCAACTCCACCAAACTCTGCCACCTGAGTTCTAACTGAAGTCAACCATGCAATAGCTCAACTAACCCTTAGGAAAAGCATATTTCCTTCTGTCAGCTGCATGTGCCACTTCCAAGCATCAAACTGAAGTGCTCCAAGAGGAAAAGATAATGTTTATAGTCTAAATATTATTAAGGGTTAATAATATTTGATTGTTCTATTTTTAGCCCGGCAGTCTAAAAATAGAAACCGCCCAATGTCTAAAAATAGAGGTCCATCTATTTTTACCAACTCGACCAATCATCCATAAATAGCATCCTACAACTCATATACCATGATCCATATGTCTAAAAATAGACATAGTCTAAAAATATACTTTGCGCCAAAAATAGCCTGCGGGCCCACTTAGTGAAGGCGACTTCTTTTCACTAAGCTCCATCATCTTGTTGCACTTTCAACACTCCCTCTCAATAAGATATGGATTATCTGCAACCCCTATCCTACCTCTGTGGTATTTGAATTTGCCCCTGGTGAGCGCCTTCGTCAAGATGTCAGCATCCTGATCCTCCGTGGGAATATATGAAAGTAACATGATTCTCTGTTGCACACAATCTCTGATATGATGGTACCTGATGTCAATGTGTTTGGATCTATCATGAAATACTGGATTAGCCGAGAGTTTAATACAACTCTGGTTATCACAATAAATCACAGTAGGCTCCAAGTGTGACCCGAACAACCCGACCAGAATCTTCCTCATCCATATGGCCTCGCATGCAGCCAAGCTTGCTGCCATATACTCAGCCTCTGCTGAACTGAGTGCCACGGATCTCTGCTTCCTGCTGTACCAAGAAACTATTGTCGACCCAATACTGAATATCCCTCCAGATGTGCTCTTTCTGTCCGTTGGGCTCCCTGCCCAATCTGCATCCGTGAAGCCACAAAGCTTCACCTCATCCTCTTGTCTGTACCACAAGCCATATCCCGATGTGCCTTTAAGATAATGCAATACATGCTTGCCTGCCTTCCAGAAGAGCTTGGTAGGCTTAACCATAGCTTTTGAAAGCTGGTTAATAGCATAGCATATATCGGGTCGTGTATTGACCAGATACATAAGCGACCCCACCAACTGTCGATAAACAGTGGCATCCACTACCTCCGCTGAAGTAGCATCCTCCTTCCTCCAACCTCGAGGAAGAGGAGTATCAACAGGCTTGCAGCCATGCATGTTGAACTTCTCCAGTATCTCCCAGGCATACTTACCCTGAGAAACAAACAGTCCACCACTGCGCTCCCAAATTTCCAATCCCAGGAAATAATGAAGGAGGCCCAAGTCCTTCATCTCAAACTCTTTTGCCAGATCCTCCTTGCATGAGAGTATCAACAGCTCATCACCTGTCAAAATCAAATCATCTACATAAAGTACAATGATCAGCAACTTACCCTCCACCACAATCTGGTATAGGTTAGGATGCGCCTCACTCTTGGAGAATCCAAGTCCGGTGAAATAGTTGTCAATGTGTGTACCAAGCACGAGGTGCTTGTTTCAACCCATACAGTGCTCTCTTGAGTCTGCACACATGCGACTCACTACTGAAGATCTCGAAACCTTCGGGCTGCTCTATGTACACCTCCTCCTCAATGACTCTGTTGAGGAATGCAGTCTTCACATCCATTTGATGGATGTGCGACCCCATCTGCGCTGAGAGAGCTAAGATCGTCCATATGGAAGAGTACCTTGCGACAGGTGTAAAGGTCTCCTCATAATCGATCCCCTCTATCTGTGAGAAGCCTCGGGCAACAAATCTTGCCTTGTACTTCTCCACACTCCCGTCAGCCACCTGCTTCACTTTGTAGATCCATCTCAAACCCACCACTGATTTCCCCTCTGGTCGCAGGACAATCTCCCATGCACTGTTTCTGACAATCGAATCATACTCTTCCACCATGGCATCTACCCATGCGGGGTCCTCCACACCTTCCTCGAAATAGGATGGCTCTGTCACGACACATTTGCTCACAAGAGCCATGTATCCAATGTACCGGTCCGGTGACTGTCTTTGTCTGCGCTGTGTTGTAGGTGGTCCTACAACCTTCTCTGCATCTTGAGCCAGTCACTCAGCTTTTGTAGTGCGCTTGCGCCCTCTAATGGTTGGCGCTGCATGAGTGGTCTCTTCCACTCCATGAACTTTTTCTTGTGGCTGATCCACATCCTGAAGCTCATCCTTAGGAACTAATAGCTCCTCATCTGCATGCAAGTGTGGCTCCCTCTCAAGCGAACACTGCATGGCTTTCTCCTCCTGAAATTTGATATCCCGTCGCACAACAGTCTTGCGACTGTCTGGAAAATACACACGATAGTTGTGGGGTGTATTAGTGTACCCAAAAAATATCCCAACCTCTGCGGTCAGATTCAGCTTCTTCCTGTCATCCTTCGTCACATGCATGTAGACAGGTGAACCAAAAATCCTCAAATGGGAAATATCAGGCCTCTTGCCAGAAAACGCCTCCTCTGGTGTACTCATGCCAAGTATCTTGTGAGGACAACGGTTCTGCACATATACTGCAGTATTGCATGCCTCCGCCCACAAGTGAAGGGGTAGGCCCTAATCATGCAACATCACCCGTGCAGCACCCACGATCGTTCTGTTCTTCCGCTCAGCAACCCCGTTCTGCTATGGGTTATGAGGTGCTATGAGCTCTCTCTGAATTCCTTCTACGCTGCAAAAGTCCTTGAATTCAGCAGAGATGAATTCACCACCATTGTCGCTCCTAAGAGCCTTCACATGCTTCCCCGATTCCTTCTCAACCAGTGCCTTGAACTCACAGAACTTTGAGTATGTCTCGCTCTTCTTCTGCATGAATAAGATCCAGCACTTCCGAGAAAAATCATCAACAAAGATCGCATAGTACTTGTGCTTTGCTGTCGAAGCTACTGAGAAAGGTCCACACACGTCTGTGTGAATTCTCTCAAGGATCGTCGTGGCGTGACTATCCTTCTCATGAAAGGTGGCTTTCAAAAAATTTCCCAAGGTACACCCATTGCACTGATCTGACTGCGCAAGAGTGCCCTTAGGAAGCCCAGTAGAAATCTGCTACAGTATCTTCAAAGCTCCATGGTGAAGGTGGCCCAATCTCCGGTGCCACGGCTCGCCATCATCCCAGCTCACCACTCTTTCCGCCTTGCATGCCATTGCTGCGCAGCCATATACTTGCAACTGATAAAGGTTTTTGACTCAAACCCCTATCTTCCGGGTTTCTCCAGTTGTCTTACTGCGTAGGAAAGCCTTTCCTTCGCTGAATACAACATCGTACCCCTTGTCTTCTAACATCGCCATAGAGATCAGATTCTTCTTCAATCCTGGAACATGCATCACTTCCTTCAATACGAAGGGTTTACCAGACTCCCTCTCAAATGAAATGGTACTGATACCAGTCGCACTGTATCTACCATCATCGCCCATCTCGATGTGCACTCCAAGATCTTTCTCATCCAGATCTGAAAATAGATCTCGATCTCCAGTCATGTGAAAAGACACACCACTATCCAAGAACCATACTGATCCCATCACACTTGAGACCAAGCATGCGATCAGTGAAAAATCCAGCTCAAACTGCGAGGCTAAGGCCTCTCCCACTGCAGATCCAGCAGCATGCTTATTTTTCTTCTTCTGCGGACAATTTGTGGCATAATGTCCGTGTTGGTGACAGTGAAAGCACTTCACCTTGGACATGTCCTGCTTCTTGCCTTTCGCACCAGACTAAGAAGCTTTCTTGCTCTTCCCCTTCTTTGCTTTGGCAGCCAAAGCGCAATTTTCTTCATCATATACCTTTGATGAAGATCCGTCCCTGGTAGTCCGCCTTATCTCCTTTTGCATGAGATCCGACCAAAGTCGCTCCCATCCCGACAATTTCTCCCGACCATTGACAGAGTCTTGATAGGAATGCCAACTCTTCGTAAGACCAAGGAGAGCCAGGTCCACCAAGTCCTCATCATCGACAGTCACCCCCACACTTCCCAGTTCATCTCTGCATTGAGTGAACTTCATGAGGTACTTGGCGATACTGTCGCCTTTCTCCATCTTAATATTTCTAAGTTTATCCTTGAGCGCCAACTTCCTCTGGTTGCTCTTGCTTTGGATTAGATCTATCAGCGCTTTCCACATCAAGTATGGAGAAGCTTTTCCATGCAGGCTGGATACAATGTGATCCTTCACGCCCTCCAACAGAATCCTTCGACATTTTTCCATCTTCTTTTGCCAAGCCTCAACTTGAGCAGCATCAGTAGGCTTTGGGACCTCAGCCTCTATGAACTCCTTCAGCCCGTTATCATCTAATACCGCCTCCATTCTATCCTTCCATGCAACATAATTCGAACTGCCCTCAAGGGCATACTCCAGTCGCAATCCGTTGAAAGACATTTCAACTCTGGCACCAAGAAAACTACTGCAAATTCGAATTCCAAATTCTGCTGCAAATTCGAATTCCACCAGCTCAAAACTCAACCGCTTCCGATCTGTGAGAACAAATTATTTCTAGCACAGAGATCGACTGTAGGGGCATTTACTGGATATATCACCTTTCAGAGAAAGGATGGATCCAGAGGCTACCTGGCCCGCTTACAGACTCTGTCTACCGAAATAAATTGTAATCATTGTAATAGATCCGATGATCAATTCTCGCTCTAATACCATGTAGAAATTTGAATAATTTGCTGAATTATTCACCGAGATTATCCTGATTACACACTATTTAAGCTTCATGCATAATACATAACCTCTTCTACAATTGATCATCAATATGCAGAAATAGAAGCAGTCGCATGCGCACATTAAAACATAATCAAGCACACATATAACACGGTATGTAATGGGGAAAGCATACAGCTGAAAACCCCCAACTATCTGTATATTATAATGATAGAGAACATGTAACAATACATAGCACAAAGCTCTCACAGCTCTCAGCACTATCTCACATGCTACACACAAACTAGCACGGAAGATGAACAAGTCACGGGTTCAAATCTCCTCCACAAGTCTGCCTGCCTCTACTGCGCAATCCAAGATGTGAATGAATGAGATCCAAGTTCGAATCCCCTAGCTTGTACTGCGCAATCCTCATTGGCAATCTCCATCAATGTGTGTGCAAATCTCATGCACAGCCATAGTCACAACAGATAGTATGTTGAAAATGCAGCAAGATGATGGAGCTTAGTGAAATGAAGTCGCCTTCACTAAGTGGGCCCGCAGGCAAATTCTGGCGCAAAATCTATTTTTAGACTATGTCTATTTTTAGACATATGGAGCATGGTCCCGGGATTGCAGTATGAGATTCTTGGAGCATTGGTCATGTTGGTAAAAATATATGGGACTCTATTTTTTTTGGACCTATAGGTCGAAGTCTATTTTTAGACTGCCTCTCCTTAAAATAGGGAAGTCAAATATTATTTACCCTTAATAATATTTGGACTATAAACTTCAGTTTACTCTCTTGGAGCACTTCAGTTTGAGCCTTGGAAGTGGCTCATGCATCTGACAGAGGAATTACGCTATTCCCAAGGGTTTGGTGAGCACATGCATGGTTGACTTCAGTTAGGACTTCAGTGGCAGAAGTTTGGTGGAGTTAATGAGACGGCTAGTGGAGTTGTGTTCGGTTTAATTTAGTTGAACTGGTTGAGATTAGTTTAACTAGCTAATCAACTAGTTATGAGTGGAGTGAATTAAATATTATTTAATTCATTAATTAGTAACTCATTATTCAACTCAAGAACACATCAGTTCACTACAGTGCATGATCAGTTCGGTGGAGACCAGTGAAAGAGGTAGATGAAAGGGTGGAGTTAGCTATCAGTGGCGACATCAGTTGTGCATGAGATTTGCACCACACTTGGAGGAATTTCCCATGATGATTGCACTATCAAGCCAAGGAGATTTGAACCTTGGATCTCTATATAGACGGGCCATGATTGCGCAATAGAGGAAGGCAATTGGCGGTGAGTTTTGAACCAGTAACCTGTTCAAAACCAAGCTAGATTGTGTGTAACTTTATGAGAAAGTACTGAGTACTTGTGAGGAGTATTGTACTGAGTTTGTTACATGATTTCTCCATTATAATATACACAATAGCTGCGAGGTTTTTAGCTATAAGCTTTCCCCATACATACTGTGTTAATGTGTATGATGATTTGATGTGCTATCGCTTGATTTTATTTCCGCATGTTTGATGATCTGAGTGGAAGAGATTATGTGTTGCATATAAATTTGAATTGTATGTGATCAGGATAGTCTCGGTGGATAATTAATCATTATTTAGCAAATTTCTACATGGTATCGGAGCTATTGAAGCAGAGATTGATCATCACAGTGATTACAAACTTATTTCGGTAGACAGAGTCTGCATGCGGGCCAAGTAGCCTCTGGATTCATCTTTCTTCGGAAAGTGAAAGGTCTGGTAAATGCCCCTTGCATTCAATCTCTGTGCTAGAAATAATTTGTTCTCACAGATCTAGAGCGGTTGATCTTTGAGGTGGAATTCGAATTTTGCAGCAGTTTTGTTTTCTTGGTGCCGGTGTTGAAAATGTCTTTCAACAGTTTGCGACTCAAATATGCTCTTGAAGGCAGTTCGAATTATGTTGCATGGAAGGATCGCATGGAGGCAGTATTAGAAGATAATGGTCTGAAGGAGTTCGTAGATATGAATGTCCAAAAGCCCACTGATCCTGCTGAAGTCGAAGCATGGCAAAAGAAGATGGCGAAATGTCAAAGGATCCTGTTGGAGGGCGTCAAGGATCATATTGTATCCAGCCTGCATGGAAAGGCTTCTCCATATTTAATGTGGAAAGCTTTGACGGATCTATTCCAGAGTAAGAGCGACCAAAGGAAGCTGGCGCTCAAAGATAAGCTCAGGAACATTAAGATGGAGAAGGGCGACAGTATCGCCAAATACCTCACGAAGTTCACTCAATGCAGAGATGAGCTGGGAAGTGTGGGGGTGACTGTCGAAGACGAGGACATGGTCGACCTGGCTCTCCTTGGTCTTCCGAAGGCATGGCACTCATATCAAGATAGTGTCAATGGTCGGGAGAAGCTGCCGGGATGGGAGCGCCTTTGGGTGGATCTCATGCAGGAGGAGATAAGGAGGACTACTCGGGATGGTTCTTCATCAAAGGGAGCTGATGAAGAAAATTGCGCTTTGGTTGCCAAAGCAAAGAAGGGGAAGGGTAAGAAAACTTCTCATTCTGGTGCAAAGGGCAAGAAGCAGGATATGGCGAAATTGAAGTGTTTTCACTGCCATGATCACGGACATTATGCTACCAATTGTCCAAAGAAGAAGAAGAACAAGCAAGCGGGAAGATCTGCAGATGGAGAAGCTTTGGCTTCACAGTTCGAGCTTGACTTTTCACTGATTGCATGCTTGGTTTCAAGTGTGATGGGATCAGTGTGGTTCTTGGACAGCGGTGCATCATTTCATATGACGGGAGATCGGGAGTTGTTCTCAGATCTGGAGGACAAAGATTTGGGTGTGCACATCGAGATGGGCGATGATGGTAGATACAGTGCGACTGGTATCGGTACCATATCGTTTCAGAGGGAGTCTAGTAAACCCTTTGTATTGAAGGATGTCATGCATGTACCTGGATTGAAGAAGAACTTGATCTCTGTGGCGATGTTGGAGGATAAGGGGTATGATGTGGTCTTCAGCGAAGGAAAAGCCTTCCTGCGCAGTAAGACTAATAGTGATACACGGAAGATAGGGGTTCGAACCAAGAACCTTTATCAGTTGCAGGTAGATGGCTGCGTAGCTATGGCATGCAAGGCGAGAGAAGTGGTGAGCCGGGATGATGAGGGCGAACTGTGGCACAGGAGATTGGGCCACCTTCACCATGGAGCTTTGAAGATTCTGTAGCATATTTCTACTAGGCTTCCTAAGGGCACCCTTGCGCAGTCAGATCAGTGCAAGGGGTGTACTTTAGGGAAGTATGTGAAAGCCACCTTTCATGAGAAGGATGGTCGCGCCACGACGATCCTTGAGAGAGTTCACACAGACGTGTGTGGTCCTTTCTCTGTTGCTTCGACAGCAAAGCACAGGTATTATGTGATCTTTGTTGATGATTTCCCTCGAAAGTGCTGGATCTTCTTCATGTCGAAGAAGAGCGATACATTCGCAAAGTTATGTGAGTTTAAAGCACTGGTCGAGAAGGAGTCGGGGAAGAAGGTGATTGCTCTAAGGAGTGATAACGGTGGTGAATTCATCTCGGCTGAATTCAAGGAGTTCTGCAGCGCAGAAGGGATTCGGAAAGAGCTCATCGCACCCCATAACCCACAGCAGAACGGGGTGGCTGAGCGGAAGAACAGAACGATCGTGGGTGCTGCACGGGCGATGTTGCATGATCGGGGCCTACCCCTTCACTTGTGGGCTGAGGCATGCAATACAGCAGTGTATGTGCAGAACTGTTGTCCTCACAAGGTTCTTGGCATGAGTACACCAGAGGAGGCTTATTCTGGCAAGAGGCCTGATATTTCCCATTTGCGGATTTTCGGATCTCCTGTCTACTTGCATGTGACGAAGGATGCAAGAAGGAAGCTGGATCCAACTGCTGAAGTTGGAATATTTGTGGGGTACACTGATACACCTCACAACTATCGGGTGTATGTGCCAGACAGTCGCAAGACTGTTGTGCGACGGGATATAAAATTTCAGGAGGAGAAAGCCATGCGGTGTTCGCTTGAGAGGGAGCTACACTTGCATGCAGATGAGGAGCTGTTAGTTCCTAAGGAGGAGCTTCCGGATGTGGATCAGCCACAAGAGGAGGTTCAGGAGGTGGAATAAACCACCCATGCAGCGCCAACCATCAGAGGGCGCATGCGCACTACAGAAGCTGAGCGACTGGCTCGGGATGCAGAGAAGGTTGTAGGACCACCTACAACACAGCGCAGACAGAGATAGTCACCAGATCAGTACATTGGATACATGGCTCTTGTGAGTCAATGTGTTGTGACGGAGCCATCCTCTTTTGAGGAAGCTGTGGAGGAACCCGCATGGGTTGATGCCATGATCGAAGAATATGATTCGATCGTCAGGAACAGTGCATGGGATATTGTCCCAAGACCGGTTGGGAAATCAGTTGTAGGTTCGCGATGGATCTACAAAGTGAAGCAGGCGGCTGACGGGAGTGTGGAGAAGTACAAGGCGAGATTTGTCGCCCGTGGCTTCTCACAGATCGAGGGGATTGACTATGAGGAGACTTTTGCACCTGTCGCAAGGTACTCTTCCATACGGACGATCTTTGCTCTCTCAGCGCAGATGGGGTGGCACATTCATCAGATGGATGTGAAGACTGCGTTCCTCAATGGAGTTATTGTGGAGGAGGTGTACATAGAGCAGCCTAAAGGTTTTGAGATCTTCAGCAGTGAGTCGCATGTGTGCCGACTCAAGAGAGCACTGTATGGGCTGAAGCAAGCACCTCGTGCTTGGTACACTCGGATAGACAGCTACTTCACCAGGCTTGGATTCTCCAAGAGTGAGGCGGATCCTAACCTGTACCAGATTGTGGTGGAGGGGAAGCTGTTGATCATCGTATTGTATGTAGATGATCTGATTTTGACGGGTGATGAGCGGTTGATACTTTCATGCAAGGAGGATCTTGCATGAGAGTTTGAGATGAAGGACTTGGGCATCCTTCATTATTTCCTGGGATTGGAGATTTGGCAGCGCAGCGGAGGATTGTTTGTTTCTCAGGGCAAGTATGCCCGGGAGATTCTGGAGAGGTTCAACATGCAAGGCTGCAAGCCTGTTGACACTCCTCTTCCTGGTGGTTGGAGGAAGGAGGATGCTACTTCAGCGGAGGTAGTGGATGCCACTGTCTATCGGCAGTTGGTGGGGTCGCTTATGTATCTGGTCAATACACGACCCGATATATGCTATGCAGTTAACCAGCTTTCGCAAGCTATGGTTAAGCCTACCAAGCTCTTTTGGAAGACAGGCAAGCATGTATTGCGCTATATCAGAGGCACATCGGGATATGGTCTATGGTACAGACAGGAGGATGGAGCGAAGCTTTCTAGCTTCACTGATGCAGATTGGGCAGGGAGTCCAACGGACCAGAAGAGCACATCTGGAGGAGTTTTCAGCATTGGGTCGACAGCAGTTTCCTGGTACAGCAGGAAGCAGAGATCCGTGGCACTCAGTTCAACAGAGGCCGAGTACATGGCAGCTAACTTGGCTGCATGCGAGGCTATTTGGATGAGGAAGATCCTCGTTGGATTGTTCGGGTTACATTTGGAGCCTACAGTGATTTACTGTGATAACCAGAGTTGCATTAAACTCTCGGCTAATCCAGTATTTCATGATAGATCCAAACACATCGACATCAGGTACCATCATATCAGAGATTGTGTTCAGCGGAGAATCATGTTACTTTCATATGTTCCCACGGAGGATCGGGATGCTGACATCTTGACGAAGGCGCTCACCAGGAGCAAGTTCGAATTCCACAGAGGCAGGATAGGGGTTGCAGATAATCCATATCTTGTTGAGAGGGAGTGTTGAAAATGCAACAAGATGATGGAGCTTAGTGAAATGAAGTCGCCTTCACTAAGTGGGCAGGCAGGCTGTTTTTGGCGCAAAGTCTATTTTTAGACTATGTCTATTTTTAGACATATGGAGCATGGTCCGGGGATTGCAGTATGTTATTCTTGGAGTATTGGTCATGTTGGTAAAAGTAGATGGACCTCTATTTTTTGGACCTATAGGTCGAAGTCTATTTTTAGACTGCCTATCCTAAAAATAGGGAAGTCAAATATTATTTACCCTTAATAATATTTGGACTCTAAACTTCAGGTTACTCTCTTGGAGCACTTCAGTTCGAGCTACAGAAGTGGCTCATGCATACGACAGAGGAATTATGCTATTCCTAAGGGTTTGGTGAGCTCATGCATGGTTGACTTCGGTTAGGACTTCAGTGGCAGAAGTTTGGTGGAGTTGATGAGACAGTTGGTGGAGTTGTGTTCGGTTTAACTTAGTTGAACTAGTTGAGATTAGTTTAACTAGCTAATCGACTAGTAATGAGTGGAGTGAATTAAATATTATTTAATTCATTAATTAGTAACTCATTATTCAACTCAAGAACACATCAGTTCACTACAGTGCATGATCAGTTTAGTGGAGACGAGTGAAAGAGGTAGATGAAAGGGTGGAGTTAGCTATCAGTGGCGACATCAGTTGTGCATGAGATTTGCACCACACTTGGA
>JAXQQM020070782.1:0-81221 GCA_034641835.2 Pinus albicaulis
CATCTTTTGCGTCACAAGAGGACGACTTCTAGGTTTTATTGTGTCCCAGGAAGGGATTAGAGTGGACCCTCTCTAGGTCCAAGCTATCAAAGAGGTACCTCCACCTTGAACCCTCAAGCAACTACAAAGCTTGCATGGAAAGGCTAACTTTCTGAGACGTTTCGTCCCATACGACACCACTTGCACGCGGGGATTCCTACGCCTCCTTCGTGAGGATATCCCTTTCAAATGGGATGATCAAGCAAAAAAATTATTTGAGGTGCTAAAAGACACATTATATTTAGCACCATTGATCAGTCCCCTAGAATAAAATAAGGATTACACCCTGTATCTATCAACATCCGAGACCATTTTGGCCGGAATATTGATCCAGGAAGGCCTCGATGGGAAAGAACATATAATATATTACGTTAGTAAAACCTTATTAGGCCTCGCATTAATATATGAGCCTAAAGAAAAGACTGCCCTATCAATGATACACGCATTCCAAAAACTTCACCACTACATTATCTTAAGGACTACAACAGTCATTGCAGATATTAAACCCATGAAATACCCACTCCTAAGCCGTTTAATGAACCATAAGTATGCTCGCTGGATAGTTGTACTGCAAGAATTCGAGTTACAGTTTCACTCCCCCAAGAGAAATAAGGCTTTAATTTTAGTCGAGTTCATCGTGAACCTCCCAAGTCACACCAGTCAATGATTCAATACTGGACGAACATCTCTTCCTAGTGACTATTGATGACCCTTGGTACATAGATATTCTCCTATTTTTACGAACCCAAAATTTCAGATCCAAGCTCACCCGTGACGACAGTCGGCGCATCTGCCACTAGGCCCCTGATACCTCCTCATGGGAGATGTCCTATACTGATAGGGCATTGACACCATCTTACGTCGATGCCTCACCCACGACCAAGATGAGCAAGCCCTTAATGACTGTCATAGCGGAGCTTGCGGTGGCCACCTCTCTGGAATGGCCACCACCCAAAAAGTCTTTTGGGTAGGATATTTTTGGTCCACGTTATTTTGCAACTACATTTCAGCAATCAAGAGGTGCGAGTGATGTCAACGCTTTTCTCACAAGGTGAGATCCCTTCCCGCTCCCCTGCACCTTGTCATAGTTGCTGGTCGCTTCTGCAAATGGGGGATCGAATGCATGACTTATGACCCCACGTCGTCAGGCAACCACAAATACATTATTGTGGCCGTTGAATACTTTACCAAAGGGGCAGAAGCCCTGCCCACATACGACAACACGACAAAAAGCGTTGCATGGTTTCTGTTCAACCATGTCATCGTGCTGTTAGGTGTACCAGAAGAGTTAGTCTCCGACCATGGAAAACACTTCGAACACAAAGTTTTCCAGGATCTATCTCATCACCTCGGATTCACACATGAATTTTCTTCACCACACTACCCCAAATCCAACGAACAGGTAGAAGATGTAAAAAAAGTACTCAAAACAATGTGACAACACATGGTGAATAACCAAAAAACAAACTGGCACCACATGCTTTTCTCTGCCCTATGGGTGTACCGAATGGTAGTGAAAACATCAATGGGGTTCACAACCTTCCACTTAGTGTACGGGGTCGAAGCCATGAATCCCATAGAACGCGAGATCCTAAACTTATACGCTGCCATCGAACTCCTCGATGATGCCGAACCTCTAGAGCAATGCTTAGTACAACTAGAGCTCATCGAAGAAAGTCAACGACAGTCGCTCCAACATAATGAGGCCCATAAAAAGTGGGTGAAAGCATTGTTCGATCACAACATCACCCCTTGATCATTTATCGAAGGGGAGTTAGTCCTCTGCTATGATGTTGTGAAAGAATCCATAGGGCTAGGAAAATTCGAAACCTTGTGGAAAGGTCCCTATATCATAAAAAACTATCTAAAGGGGGAATACATATTAACAAAGCCCAATGGAACATGCGTGAGCAACCCTGATAATGGTCTCTACCTCAAGAAATTTTACCCATAAGGGTCACACGGGTTCATCCCTAGAGATAACATGCACATAGAAAACTTTGTTTTTTGATCACAGACTTGTTACAAAAAGCGCTCTGGTGTGAAAAATGGATCTTCAAACCAAATTTTATTTTGGATTCACTGATGGAGCATTGCCATGGTCTCAAAATTGAGCAGTAGCTGCCTGGGTCATCTACTACCCTGACCGATCGCAATTCTTCACCAACAGAGTATGCATCGAATCAGCTACAAACAACCAGGTAGAATATGACAGCGTCGTAGGGCTCATGAGCAATGCCTTCAATCAAGGCATCTGCCACTTTCATATCTACCTTGATTCCTATTTAGTGGTTTCGCAATTAAACTAAGAATTTGAGGTACAAGATCCACAATTTTTTAGAAAATATTTGCGTGCAAAAATATTAAGCCGTCAATTTTATCATATTACATTCACACATGTACCAAGAAAGAAAAAACATACCACAGATCACATAGCTAACCACATCCTAGACTGGAATGCATCTCATATAAACCATCATACATAAAACCAACAAGCATTAAAAAATAGATACCCATAAGTGATACACAACATCCATCAAACATATAAACCATAAGACACATCATCTAGAGCCACAAAAAATACATCTCTCATATACACCAAAAAATATGTCTGAGTACAAATAACCGTGTCATGTATCTGACCTGTAGATTAGCCAAAAAATACATATACACATGTCATAAAAAATAAGGGAAGAATCCTCACAACGGGTGCTTTCCCTGTGTACAAAATATCTCTAGGGTTGCACTCCTCTAGGTTGGGCACCTGGACTCACGGCTGCACCCGGTGCTAGTACTGGGGCAACCAAAAAAACTAAAGCCGCCACGCAGCGCAAAGGCGATTGATAGCCCCTGTCTTGGGCCATCAATGTCTCCAAACAAACATCATCCAAGTCATCGAAAAACCCATGGGTTGACATACCCTGGGTCAGCCTATCCGCTCGGCCCCAAGCATCCGCCAAGTCAGTGGCTCGAGCCTCAGAAGCAGTGAGCTGGTTCGCCATCTCCGCCATGTGGGCCTCCGCCGCCTCGACATGAGAAATTGCTGAAACACACTCGGCAGAAGCAGAGGTACTACCCTCTCATGAAGGGCCCACTCCGTCACCAGGTTCTCCACCATGGGGCTACCCCAGATCTCCCCCCTACCCCCCACCCTAGGGCAGAGCTCCTCAAACCCTCCGGTTTGGTTGGTGTCCTACCAACCGAACTCTTAGGTGTCCTACCTCTCCAACATCTGCAAGAGTATCAAAGAAAATGTCAATGTCATAACAATACACATATAAATCATAAATACTCAACAAATGCAGAAAAAACACAAAATCATACCTGCCAGTCCCCAAGCGTACCCAGTAGGAAGACCCATATCCAGGTCTCCCTGATAGTCCATCCCAGCGTATGGATATGGGAGGAACATCTGAGGGTTGGCCTCGAACCAAGCCTCGATGGCCGCATTCCAATAATGCCCCACTGTACCTTCCCCACCGTGAGGCATCACTGGGGCCCATCACCTCATACGAGGGTCCCGATGACCACCCATAGGCACAACCACCACAGGCTGCAACAACACCAATCTCTCATACATAATGATACAAAGGATGTTAGCATATGTAAATAACTTAGATCCTTCTCAAACCTTCACTAGCTATTACACCATCTCGTCATAGCAATGACGGGAAAAGTCAAAGAAATGCCCGGCCCGAATCCGACACAGATCACCAATTTGTGGCCCTGACACCCTGTGTGGTGACGAAGACCATGTCAGTCTCACAATCATAGCCAGAGCACATCACTCATCTAAGTCTCTCACCGATGCTATCAGAATTCACCCCTCCGTAAGAGGCGCCCCACAACAATGAAGATCTGCCCAACGCTGAAGATCTAGCCTCCTAGGCGGGAGTGGATAGGGGAGTGCCTCACCCCGAGGCAGCAGACCGGTCACAAAATAAATATCTGTCTCTGGATGGATAACAAGGTCATACCCTCGCAACACCATCACTCTACGCTGCCTATTCCAACAACAGACCAGGTAGCGCAGTAATCGATCCTGTGACTGTGGGAGGTCATTCTCAAGGAACTTGAGAAGACCCCATCGAGATAAATGCTGGCGAGCATTGACATCTTGTGCCATATCCATATAAAGGTTAGGCCAATCTCTCTCTCTCCGCAACATCCTATCACTAGATAGACACACATCAGTGACATCAAAACACCAAAAAAGTTTCAAAAAATCACCTTGGATTTTCAACGCGCTTGTTTCTCAAACAGGCGTGCCGAGTGCACGTCTATATCTCAGACAGACGGAGAGGCCGCGTGCAAAAATAACCCACATGCACGAAATCTATGCGCAAATCCTCAGTTTCACGTGGAGATTCGCGTGTGGCTTGGTTGCCCATGCGGTCAAGGAAAAAAATGGCCAGGGTTCTGTACAAACCCAGTTTGTACGGACACCTACCCAGTAACACTCAAAAATTAAAATGCAGGACGTTCTAGGGCCTAACTAACTCTAGCAGTGCGAATCCCGGGTGCACAGGATGACCGCAACGACAAGAAAGGCTCAGCAGCAAGATTTGACCTCTCAAACTCTCAAACACTCAAATGACACAAATGAGTTGAAATGAGCCATATTGGCCTCTATGTCGTCGTTTCTAAATTGTCTGAAGGACCATAACGAGAGCTTGGAGAGCCTAATTGCAAAACCGAAAGCAACACAGTGATCAACACCTCATAACGCCCAAAGGAGGCTCCATACATTCACGTCTTTGAAAAAATAAAATTTTCAGTTCCGACAAGTATGCCCTCTCTCAATGTCTTTTCATTCAGCACATTTTTATTTGAATGAGAAATATGGTTTCACTTGGCATATTTTGTTGCAGGTATTATACAGTACGACAAACTACCTATTGCCCCATGCACCAAAGTTTCAAGAGCAGGTATCATTCTACCCTCAACATGATAGAGTCCTATAGAAACTTTGCATATCCTGACATCATTTCTCCACAAGAAATCAACCATAGGTTCCAAACACCCGATCGTGTTTATCATATCCCCACCTTGCACATGATAAACATCCCCGTTGGTTGGTAGAGCCTCCCCATCCATGGCTTCAATCACTTAAAGTAGACCATGAATAAAAAAATATGACGCCATGGCCATATTGCCTCAGTCTGGGAAGCACTTCATGATCATTCATCCACCATGCATCAAGTCAAGTTTTACCATATCAAAATTAATACCCCTTTCCCAGAGTACCATTTTCGCAAGCAGATCGAACACGCACCACTGCGTCTCACATTTGGCATACCATCCTCCCATCAGCATAACCAATCTACGATATTTTCCATATGCTTCATCATCCCCACACCGAGACCAACCAATGGGGCCGCCACCCTAAGAAAAAACACCTTCCTCACATCATCAGTGAGCCCTAAACTGCTGATTTTTAAAATAGGCAGTTAAAAAATTTAAGGGTCAAAGTGGACCCCAAAGAACATATTGATGGTGGATATATTTTATTAAATTAAGTTAATAAAATAAAATAGAAATTAATGTGCAATGACTAGATTATGATTAGAGATCTGGAAACCAAATCCATGAGGATGTATAAGGTTGTAAGACTTTCCCAATCTTCTAAAAATCCTTGGAAGGAATAACGTAAATATTAAAATTATACCTGAAGATAAAAATCTAAAAAG
Organism: Pinus albicaulis; assembly: GCA_034641835.2. Classification (NCBI taxonomy): domain Eukaryota; kingdom Viridiplantae; phylum Streptophyta; class Pinopsida; order Pinales; family Pinaceae; genus Pinus; species Pinus albicaulis. The sequence continues at coordinate 5,730 of JAXQQM020070782.1, forward strand.
TACCTCAGTAAAGAGGAAATTACCGGGATGAGGTGGAATAAAGCTAGAAATCAGAAAAACTAGCTTTAAAAGTACCTTTGTGGAAGAAATGAAGGGAAAGCCTAGGCAAACATGAATACAACATCCTAAATTAACTGGACACAGTTAAGGGAAACAGGCTGGGGAAAGCATGCTTATAAAATAAGATTAAGGATAGACAAGAGGTTGTCTATCTTTGGAGGAAAAGATCTCCTCTTGGGGGTCAACTATGAAGAAAGAGCTCTAAGGTTGGGAGGCAACTAGTCAAACCTAAGTGGTACGCACATTTAATTCATAATAGTTTTTAAATTAAATTTTTAATGTTGTGATGAACTACTGGAATGATAAAGTAGCCATGCTAATATGAAAATTCCAAGTTTAAATAAGTGGTTAGAAACTAGAAATTTTGTGAGTTATAATTATAAATTGCTGGTTTGTACATTTAACAGAAATTACTATAGAAGTAATAGTTCATTCTGTATAGTTATATAGACATATTCCGCAGAGGACCAAATCCCAAAATGTCTAAAACCTAGTGATGGGTCTAGATCTGAGGTTAGGTACCTCACAGGAAACTGACATTTCCATAATATAGATTGGTTCAGAATTCTGTTAGTAAACTTTACAGTTCATCAAGAAATATATTCTGAAATAGAAATTAATATACAACTATGGAATAAGTAGACACTTTGTAGCTAAAAGATATGCCATACGGTAACGTTAAATATTTTTGTACTAACTAGAGGAGAATAAATCAGAACTAAATTTAATGTAAACCTACATATAACTGAGTTTTATCTTTATTCAAAAAGCAGAAATTGAATGTATTCTGGTAATGAGAAAACCTTCTGATATTTTAGACTTAATTAAATCTGAGTAGAAGTTATTTATACTTGGGTATTGAATAACTTCATAATATTTCTTTCAAGTTTATATAATGAAATGTATGTATAATACTTGGAATATGAAACAATATTATATAACATGACAGAACAAAGTATGTAAGAGGAATCTGTAATGATAAGAAATTGAGACTGCTTCAGGGATGGTTACAGTTACAACACTATAACAATGACCATTGTGCCTATTATTATAAAAAGAATTATGTACTGTGCTAGTAGTAGAAATATAGATTGCATAAATAGAAAATCATATAGACATATAGGTAAACTAAATTATTTTTCCATACGAACCATCTAGAAAAGCAATTGCGAACAACATACTGAAAATGTCTTAATGCAAGAATAAGTATAGCTGGAAATTCCAATTCCTTAATTTGAGATAAACACAATCCAGTGATAGGACAAGTTATGAATATAAAATAAAAAGTTACAGGCTGTACTCTGTGATATATATGTACATAGAGCTACGAGCAAGAAAAATTATACAGTGCTAGAACTGTGTTTCATAAGGGAAGAAAATGAAAATTTGCAGTATGGGGTCATAAAGTGATTCTGAATCTTCTACAGAAATGGAAGACCAACCTGAATAAGAATAGGAATATAATTAATGTTGGAGAAATTGTAGGGAAAAATATTCCATTACGAGTACCAGGGTATGCAATTACCTGAAAAAAGAAATACAATGGAATTCAATGTTAGTTGAAATTATAAACAGAAAATTGTTACCAAACAAAAATATAAAGAAGGAATATATATATTACCTTATCGACTGTGTAAATAGGAGAAGGATCTGTCACAGTGAAAGACGAAGTTAAATATATTACATAAATGTCGAATAAGGTAATTATTAAAAGAAATGAGAATGCAATATAAAATTTAGCTAGGGTCAGCTAAGTAAATCTAGGAATGTTTGAATAATGGGGATTTGCAACATCTCTTTATCCCATTAAAGGAAACTAAGTAGTAGTCGTAAACCCTTTTGATTTCTCTATTGGAAAACAGAGATATCTTAGTCTAGGAGATACCAGCAGACAAATAGAGACATGGGCAATGAAAAAAAAAAAAACCGTAACCTATAGTGCGTTGGAAATGAAAACGAAGTATGGAAAATAAAAATGCAGTGTGCTGTAGCAATTTCGAAAAAACATTCAAATGGTTTTCAACGAACCATATCATACCCTTTTTAATTCTCAAACACTGGTTCGGTGGGAGATTAACGGGAGTTGGGATTTTCCCTGGAAAGGTACAGCCAGTTATGGCGGAGGCCATCGAATTACAGTTCTGCGGGAAGGAAAAGCTCATGTTTTGCTCAGGAAACTCTCTGTGTTTTACAAAAACAACTCTGTCATTATTCAACAAAAGAAAAGACCCTAACTAATTCACAACAATAATGGTTTTCAGAAATAAAATGAGGATTCGTAAATGGGGAAAAAATTGTGATGGTAAAACTGTACACCTATGGAACCAAGTTATAATAATGCACACAACAGGAAGCCATTGTAATAAAAAGAATGGAAGTGTCCACATAAATGGGAAATTGCCACTTCAGATCTGATATGAATACAGAAAAAAATTTATACGAGGTCACGAAACCCACTATACAATATTTAAACATTAAGAGAGAAAGAAAAGTGGTAATGCAGTAAATTTTTACCTATAGATCTGAAGCACATAGTCGTGGCGAGAGGCCAGAGACGTTACCATGTGATACCAACACAACTTTGGTTCCATTGAATATAAATGAAACCGTCAAACATAACTACTCATTTCTAAGAAAATACCGATAGAGGAAAATGTGTTCTGATAGAACCACAAACTGAAGGCCGCCAATTGTGCTAAACATAGACAACAACAAAAGAAATTAGAATTTAAATGAACGAAAAAGTAGAAGCCATAAAACAAAAGGAAAACCCTGAATGTGTAATGCAGCCACTACGTGTAAAAAAGAAAGAAGGAGTTACCTGGATAGACCAGCAGCGTGTTAGAAACCCTGGTTGGGGTGCATAAATGGTAATTTGAATGAAATCCAGCTACAGGCAGAGAGCCTTACTATTAAAGGCAGAGGATTTTCGACCAAACGATAAAACGACTTCAGCAATGTGAATAGAGGAATTAAACCCTCATTCATTTTCATGTTTTTGGGGAACCCGTCTTCGTGTTTTGTACAATCCAAACCCATTTTTTATTCTTTTGGCAAGTGTACAAAGATTTTTTAGGAGAACATTCCCCACCCATCCACCCATTTTTCTCCCATGGTAGCAGTCCCTGATCACCCTTGGGTGGAGCATCACGCCTTTCATGCAAAGCCACCACAACATTCATAACCAGTGTTATCACCCAAAAATTTTAAAACATCATTTTGACAAGGTTACAAAATTTCAGAATCAAAATAGGGTTTTAGGAGTCAATTTAGGTTTGATCAAGGGAAGGTTTTAGTTTTTTTATAGTTTAAAGCTCATCCTTGGGTTCAAATTAAGCCTTGTTTAAAGCTCTTTCATGTCAAACATTCATCATTTTCCATTTGTATTTAATTTCCCAAATTTTTGTGTCAAAACTGTCCAATTAGCTGAGAAACCGCACCTTCATAGTGCCACCCGTTGAAAAAAGTCATTTGACACTATGAAAGAGCTAATAGTTTTGTAGCGCAAATAAGAAAAATTACACTACAGGCGCTATGAAAGCACGGTTTTATAACTGTCTTGTCAGTTGAGTTGGAAAATGTTAGAAACCATTGGTAAAGGGTAAGATAGTGGCATGTCGAGTCATGTAATGATGAAATTGAAGTACACACTCATGTTTTTAGTCATCATGGTCATTATAGGTTATGAATGAGGCATAATTTTAGTTGTGAGAGGACATTTAAAATTTCAAAATCTTTCCTAATTAGTTATTCTCATCCTCTTGCCTCCATTTGAAATGCCTGAGCTTTGAGTTTCAAGCCAAACCTATAGCTAGTTCATACGAAGGTTTTACTACACCCATATCAAGCGAGGCTAAGAAATTTATTCAAGTGAGGCTAATACATCCATATCAAGTGAGGATGAAAGATTTGTTCAAGCGAGGCTGAAAGCTTTTCTGAAGAATATGGCAGAGGAAAGAAAAACTCACAGAGGAGGACAGTGCCTAAGGCATGAACCTGAAGACATGAAGGAAATAATTGAAGACCCAACAGTGATGGAAGCATTCAGAAGAGTAGGTTGCATATGGTTTTGTGAGAAGTTGCAGGGTTGCCACACATAGGTATCCAAGGAATTTTCCATGAATTTCAATGGAACAACTACTAAGGTCAGGATGTTAAGTGTGTCTATTACACCAGAGGTCATTGCTGCTATTACAGAGATACCAAGAGGTCAAGAAACTTGGTTCAAAGGTTTCAAATTTGATATGGAGTAGTGTAAAAAGTTCATGAAACCTGAGCACACAGACATGGACCTTAATAATGCTATCCCTAGAAGCTGCATCAAAGATAGCTACTCAAAATTGCTGCTCAACATTCAGAAATATTTTACCTGTGAAGGCATATATCACAAGGTTTATTCATATCATTTCAAATTGCTTCTACACTTCACTGGTAAGGTTTCACTTGATTTACCTTTTTATCTGCATAGGAGTCTGGAAAAGATGGCTGATAAAGTTCAAGAAAATTCTGAAGGGAGTGAAACATCATTATTTCATGATGGCTTAATGAAATTATTAATTTTAGATGAACTTCAGAAGATAGGCAGAGATTGGTCATCATTCTTGTTATTAATGGTTTTGAGCTGGAAACCCTAACTCTTGCAAGAAACCCTAAAGCTAAAGGAGTTTCATCATCACCAACAATAGAACCAAGCCAACCTATGGTTACAAAACCAAAAGCAACTGCAACTGAAGCCAAGAAAGCAAACTGAGAAAGGTCCAGAGAAAATGCAAATGCTTGATACACCAACTCTCCCACCTGCAAAACAGAGATCAAAGGTTGTCAAAGATGCAAATTAGAAATAAGATGTCAACAAACAGGGAACCAAAAGAGTAACTAGAAGCCAAGCAGTGGCATTAAAAGGAAATACAGTTGCTACAGAGGACAACCCAGTAACGAAGGGGAATCTAGAGGATATTCTTCATGCTATTGACATAGAGGAAACACCCATTGTCCTAGCTGAGTTCATTGGGGAAGAGGAGCATAAGCTGAGAAAATCCAAGTCTGAAATGAAGCTAGAGTTTGAGGGAGAAGATGCAGGTTTCATCTTTCAAGCAAGAAACCTTATGACTAGACATGCTAGGAAACTGATGGAAGGGAGCAAAGAAGTTCAAAAACCCACTGAGACAACTAAATATCCTAAAGAAGTTGTTTATCTTTTATCACCTACAGTGAAGCATACAATCAGCAGAACAGAGAGGGGAAAAGATGAAATGACAGAGAAAACAAAGTTTCAACATCTTGACGAGAAATTAAGGTTGGAAAACCAAGAGACTGCTGTCATGAAAAAGAGAGCTAGAAAGCACAGTTCCGAGAAAGTACAATTTAAAAGGATGAAGGAAATGTGAGAAGGACAAGTTGATTTTGCTTCTGAAAACTTAAGTAATACAAACCAAATTTTCAAATGGACAGTTCTAGCAATAAAAGCAGCTAAATTTGTCAGAATAGTAAACACTCATCTGAGAGCTACTAACAGAAGACTTAAATATCAGGTGGAAGACTTAGAGCAGTAGTTGGAGTTGATTCATGATGAGTTAAAGAGAAGAGGCATTAAAATAACAGTCATAGAAGAACCAATAGCTCAACCAAGTGTAAATGAAGAAGGAAGACCTCAAGAAAGCTAGAATGAAGTGGGTTTACAGTTCATATCATTTGTAAATACTAAAGATAGGTTATGTTTCAATTTTTTGAGGCAAACTTAGCTTTTACTTGGAAAATTTATGAAAACACTGCATACTCAGCAGTTTCATAGCGCATTCAGTGTAAAAAAGCAGAAAAGCGCTACAAAACTGTTGTAGCTGCTTTTCTTGCTTATTTTGATCAGTTTTTGAAGGGTTGAAGAATGAGTCAAGAAAATAAATTTGCTATGGAAGATGTATTAAAGGGTAATTAAAACAATGTTGGAGGAAAGAATCAAAGATTTGAAGAATAAAGGTTGAAATGGCAGCGCTACAGAAGGCATTATGAAACTACTGTGTTTTCGTAGCGCAGGACATTACAACATTTTTGAGCAGTGTTTAAAGTGATTTTAGATAGCTAGAGGCAAGGGAGGAGTTAGGGGACATGTTAAGCCAACTTCCAACAACCAAGGACCACGAAATGAAGAGTACATGATGGTCAAAATGTTCAAAGAATGCAAAAGATCTTATGCCTACAAAACATGGCACTGTTTCCTATTTTGGTGGAGGTCAGCAATATGGTCATGAAGAAATGAATTCCATCATCCAGATTCGACCATGTGATGATACACTTGGAAATGATGTAAATTTAAATAGATAAGGTTGTTATAGATAGTGATAAGGAGTTTGAGTCCTTTTTGGAATAGGACTGTTAAGGAGGATAGGTGTCTTTTTGTAATAAATTCCATGTTTTATGGTTATGCAAGGTGTCAAGGGTAAGAAATTCGATGTATCTAGCCTAGAGGCAAATCTTCCCATGTTTTAAGATGCCTATTAAAGACCAAGAGGTCGAATTTGTCAAGGGTTGGACATTTTTGGCAAAACAGGCTTGATGTGAATTGACTGATTTTCAGCTAATACATATATTTTCTACTTGACCAACTTGAGATTCAGAAAGAGTTTCAGTGTTTCCTATTCTATTTGCATCTCTCATATGTTTCATTTTCAATGGTGTTCATATATATTACTCAGAATTCATCTATTTGATGCTCTGACTTCCTATATAAGTGAACTGATTGTGTTTTTACTATTTCATGTGTGTGTACCTTATGACTAAAAGTCTGATATGCCTCAACTTCCATGTTAAGTATATTCACTGAATGAATGAATTTTTTTGACTCCATAAGCCCAATGTATACATGTTGATGGGATTCTCAACCTATATCTATCATTTATCTATCTATTACCTAAATAGAGTTAGCCATCTATATTTTTATCCAAATCATTAACCCTTGAGAGAGCCCTCTCAGGCTGAGGAGGCTAAGCCTCAGTCAAAAGATTAGGTTTGAAACAGTTACATGAAGTTGACTGATCAAGCAGCCTATCAGATCCAATTTTGTGATAACAACCAACATATAGCCACCCTGGACGTTCTACCGACTCCAGGGATTTCCTCATCAGAAAAAGTTATGACTGCCGCCAAACTGCTTTTTTCATGCTCCGACCTTGGGCCATTGAACTCCCATCATCATTTTTTATTCATCCCTCGCCATCATGCCTATGTTAAAACTATCATATCAGAGACCCTAGTCCCTTACATCAGTGGATCTCTTGTTCGGCTAAGGCTTCCTTTTTTTCGACTTCAACACCCATTCTCCAAAAAGGAAGCAGTACCTTGGATGACTCCTCATCTCAATAGGGGCATCCTTAGATGGCACTATGGGAATCATCATTGCCCATAGATGTCATCGATCCTCCTGGAATTCGACTACAACACAAGCTTTCATGTCAAGATGGTATTGTATTTCACAACCATTGCACTTTGTCCAAATTCATTGAATACCTGTGCCATTATAAGCATCTCTTTCAATAATGCTTACACGGGAATGTCTGAGTCATACACCCATGCATGCAATGAGAATTTATATGCCATACCAAGATTATGGATGTAGGCACCACATTCAACCTATTTTAAAACAAAAAACGCCCCTGAGGGCATCAATAATCGTTGTCATCAACCTAATCAACAGATCACTACCATATCAGTGACACAGATTGAACCTTTATCTCTCAAATAGGATTTTTTAACTAGCCAAAGCATCACAAGCATGGGACATGCCCGCCTCATAGAAAAAATGTATTTATTGTATCATACTATCTCTTGTAGGTTTCCGACAGAACATGGTCCCTCTTTTACCCACTGTAAGGGGTATCCAACCTTGGGCTGTACACAGGTCTCTCTCTCTCTCTCTCTCGACATAGGTTACACATAACAAAAAACTATAATGTAATTTGGCTATACAGTTCTTCCTAGAACTCACGCATTAAGGGGCAACTGTTATAACTGGAAAATTAGACAAGCAAAAGACAACATGAAATGTCAAGAAAAAGGTTTTACAGGGCTGAGAAACATTATAGAATCTGGAAAATTCAAAAATCTCTAAGGTCCACAGGAAAAATGATCAAATTGCACACCGAAGACATAGGCAAAGTGCTCTCCGCACACATTTTTCTTCGATAGTCGCATTGGTCTATGCGGCTTTCCCTCAATAAGATGCGCGATCCTGAGCATGGTAGAAGGTCACCATCCGGGACCACTTGACACACTTCAGGAGAAGATTCTTCACTTAAGGCCTCCCAAGGAAAATCGCCTAGAGCCACCTTGAGACCTCAAGTGAGCACACAATGGAATCAACCCCCACTCTTGGTTCACTATCCACAAGTGTACCAAGAGAGGGAAGAAGGATTTGAATTTGCCTATAAAATGCCACCATGAGAAGAAAAAAATGAGAACACATTGTTATGCTGGAAAAATTTCGACAGAGAAAACTAACAGTGTGTTGTCAAGAGCAGAAATAGAGTTAGAGGATTCAGTTGTTGGCCACCCAACAACTCAAATACTTTAGGAGAAGAGAGATGCCTTGCAGAACCAACTCAAGGGTAAAGCCCTCTTGCATTGGGTATTAGAGCTCCATAGCTCTAAGGACCCACTCCAAGTGTGTAACTTCCTACTGCTTCTTTACTAATAAGAGCTAATAAGAGGGGATTAGTTCTCTAATTGGATTATTGGCTCGTTTGACTCAATTGAGCTTGTGTTTATGTTTTATTGTATTTTTGTTTCTTCTTCTTATTTGCAGCGTAATATGTTCCATAAACTAGTTTGTTTTACATGTTAGCTTGTTTCCACTAACTAGCTAACAACTATTTCTGCCTATTACCATTGCTTGTACGTTACAACCATTCCTACCAAGCACCGGTTTTTTAGTACACTTGTGCACTAAACACACCATAACACTCCATTTGCCTAAATTTTTCGTTCTTGGCCATATTATTTTCTTGCATGTTGAGTGTGTCTTGCTGCTGGTGGTGAATACTATGCTATATTATATGTAATCCCATCCTTGTTTCCTCATGCTCGGTTGCACATCCCTCAAAGACTGCCTGCCTAGTCCCATGCCCTTTACATCCTTTGCCATGCCAAAAATCTGGCCTTGGTATGCGATAGCCCCATGGCTCAGTGGCTGAGCTTCCCACCTCTGAGTTGTTATGAGCTTCCATCCAGGGAACAAAATCCACTCTCCCAAAAAATTTCACTAGGATCCTACAATACTCTCGTCCACCGGCTTCAACCCAAATCTGTGCGATGTCCTACATCGAAGGCACTCTGTCACCTTTTCCAATTATTAGCATAAAATTTAATCACAAAAATCCCTCAGATCCCCAGAATTTAACATGACCAACCTAATTCAACCCCTTGCCACCTTCTTGCTCAATTTCACTCTCAACACATCCAAAATCCTCCCCCTGACCACCAGACTCCCGATTACAGTTAAAATTTCCCGGTGGAAACCTAGAAGGGGAAAAAGCAGAACTCCCATAGGTCCCCTCAACCACCCAATATCCTATCTTAACAGAGGATCGAATCTTAAAGTCTTTCCCAGAATCCTTCACCCGAGAAAAATATGAATCCAGATGCCATAGGCCCCCAATGCTTCCAACTTTGAGCCAGATGTTGAACTGCTCACAGGAAAAAAAGGTTAAACCAACTACAAGCTTACTCCACAATTTCACCAACCGTGACTCATTAAAATTCCCAGGATCTCCAACTCTAATTCCCAAATTCGTCTCCCCATCGGCCACCCAGATAATGAAATAGAGTACTAACCGAACATTCTCTAAGCCTTCGATTTTGGACAGAGGCTGCCTCGTCGGAAAAATCCACCTGACCTTGCTAAAATTTTTTGGCTTTTTCTCATCAAAGGACCTGGAAATACTGCATAAATAGAGCTTCAACATGCCATGACTGAACTCACTCTACAACCACACCATGCTTCCATCTTCCCAAAAAAATCCATTATTCCTATGTACTTTGATTCAAACTCAAACCTATTACTACGAGGATTATGCCATGCCAACAGTGATTCCTACACCATGGGATTAAATTCCACCCTCGCTTTTCCGGATTTCACATACACCAACTTGAATGCGTCAACAACCTCCATTTCTCCTGGTCCAATATCACTCAACTATTCTACTCAGACATGAGGTGATGTAGGTGAATTACATGTGTGACTGAACATCATGCTCCGAGACTCACATCCCACATCCATGGAGAGTCTGCGACAAAAACCAACTAACAGACACAGGGATGGAGGCCCGATGGGGTAGGGACTGTGAGGGCCCATGGGGATGAGAGGGAACCAAGAAAATGGGGATGGATGCGAAGGATTCGAGGGAGGGGAGAGCTTAGACGTCGAGAGAAATAGACAAGGGATTAAATAGGCAAGGGGAGAGCCTTGGTGACAAGACTTATAGGTGAGGGGGAAGCATAGAGGACGGGGAAATCAAAGACACAGGGAAGGATAGGGGAATAAGGGAAGAGGGGACACTAGGATGAAGGGGAGAGGGCATATAAGGGAAAGAAAAAAATCATCACCAACATAGTGTTACACCATTTTTTGGTCATCTAACTTATTATCATTAGATGGACCCAAGTACACCATGTAAGACCAGTTTTACCCTAAGTAAAACCACTTTCACTATGTTAAAACAGGAAACCCCAAAAGGAAATATTAAACAAACCCATATTTGTTTGATTTTCCTCATGGAATAATTAATTAAACCATAATTTAATTTTTATTCCCAGTCATGTTTTAACCCAAAATCAAAGAAATTAACTAGATAAACCTTTATTTATCTTATGAATTTCTAGGAATAATTATTTAAATCTTGTTTAGATAATATTCCTTGTTAAAATATTATGACAAATCACTTTTAAAATAATTAAATAAATCATTATTTATTTGATTGTCTTTCAACACTTCATAAAAAGAGATAAATAAATCTCTTGTTTTTTTGACTAATCAAGAGGTTTGACCCAAGTCCCAAGACCTTTCCCTCAACAAATATAATAAAATATTCCATAAAGGTGAGTCTAGATTTGGTTAACATTATTTTAATCCTTGCAGGATCTGGAGTGTTAATATTTTGTTATAAATAGGAGGAGTTTTTTCCCCATCATTCTTCACCTTTTTGTTGCCTTATTGAATTCCTTCTGGATCTATACGCTTGGTCCTACATTTTCTGCCATTTTTGCTCCCCTTTGAGCTCTACTTTTCACAAGAGGTTTTTCTGTCAGCTAGATGAGGAAGCTTAGATGCGAAGTCTTTGGGGACTACAAGAACCAATCCATTGAGAGGCCGGATTTATGCTCTTGTTTTTCCTCCCAGTTCTTACTTTGTGTATAAATTAACAAAAAATTGCGTTCTTGTCTTGTCTGTTGGATGCATGGAGCAAACCCTTTACTTTACTGCTTAATGTCTTTCCATTTATAGATCTGGTTGTTGCAACATTTTTATTACTAACCACAGATCTGAAGATATTTGGCAGCCACTATTGTTGTTAGGGCTATTAGTTATGCTAGCTAAAGTGGTCCTTTTTCGTACACTTCGACGAAGGATTCATACTAACACATAGCATTGCAACCAAAACCTTAATATCCAAATTATGCATCCCATTGGAATTTCAACTAACTTTTTTCTTGATACTTTGTCTCTAGTAGTCTTTATTTTACCTTTGATTTTTTCCATTTGAAACAATTTTAGGGGATCATATAACTTCCCTCCTATCCATTCACCATAATATTCTCTTCTGGCATTAGGCAGGCCTGGTTTTCCTACTTATCCACTTCCTTATTATGCCCTCTAAGAATATGATAGAACCTGACTTCTTCAAGGGAGGAATCTATTCCTTGTATTATTTTTATAGTTTGATTTAGTTTGAAGTTTTGTGTTGAAGTATCATTTAGCATATGATTGATTATCATTAGGGAGTCTCCTAAGATTTTATGCTCAAATTTAAAATTTATCAGAATGGATCGAAACCAACACCAATGCGTATATTTCATCGTTTTATGCAACTCGTTTTGCTCAAATCCAACATCGGATGCTCCGATATTGCGTTCTGTCTGTTTTGAGAAATATTTTTTTGTTTTTGCTTTGGGTTGTATAGGGCTGCATAGTCATCAATCCATACTGCTGACTATACCCTGATATGGCAGGTTGATTTTTCTCCTTCGATGACCAGGTGCTAAAAATATCATAAAAATAAAAGTTGTGAGAGTGACTTGAAACTTGTGTGCTTGCGTAGATCTCATCATTCTGCATCCAACACAACTCGTTTCACGGAAAACCGACACCGTATGCTACTGGAAATGAGTTCTGTTCATTTTCCCAAACATGCAAATTTTGCAAAAAGGACAGCTGACTAGGAAAATTTCAGGCTAGTGGCAGGCTGCCACGTGGCCTCTTGTGATTGGTCGAAATCATTTTTTTTGGGCCTACCACTGCTTGACACATGGTAGGCTTGGAATTGTGCTGGTGTGGATGAATTTCATTGATTGGATGCTGGAAAACCACATGCTTCCATGTGGCCCAACCGGAGGCCACCATGTGGCAGCACGGGGGCCTCCAAAAATTTGTTTGAAGTTCAAATTAACCTTTGGCAGATTTGAACACCGGACCTCACAACAAACAACACAACGCCTTAACCGACCAGACCACCATGGTTCTTATTAAACCATACAAACCAAACACTATTTGAATGTTCATTGGGCAGATTTAGGGTAAGGGGCCAGGGCTTAGCCTCGACCCCCCCCATATATATATGCATATGAACCAAGGCAGAACCATGGGCGCAGAAGCGTGGTTGCCAATTTTTTTATTAAAAAAAATAATTCAACTGCCATGTTATTTAATTTAAAATTTGATTTTTTAAGGGTTAATGGAAAAACTAATGTGCCCACAATTTTCTCCAAAATTGCACCAAAATGGCGCTTGATTAGTAGATTTTGGGGAAAATTTGTAGGATGGTTCCAAGTTTTGGGGAATTTGTAGTGCGATTAGTAGCAAATTTAGGGAAACCCACAAATTCTTCATTTTTTTACCAATTTTGGAGCAGAAAGAGGCTAGACAGGTATTTTTGACAGTTCTGAAGCTAATGGAATAGGTTTTGAAGACATTGGAGCAATATAAACTGATTTAACCACTAGTTTTGATCATAATGATATAGGCCCAAGCCATTGGAAGCTGGACCAGAAGACGTAGCCCAGGAGGGGTGAACTCCTTCATCACTTGCTCTATTGTGGTTATTTTTATGGTGTATTTTTCTGCCATTTTGTACTGTTCAGATTTTAAATTCATGTTGTATTTGTATAATAATTTAACATAAAAGTTCATAAAACTCAATTTTAATACTTGCAATTTATACAACCTCAAGCAAATTTATATTAAGATCTCATAAAAATCAAGTTTGGTATCATAGCTTTGGTTTTCTTTGTTGATGTGAGGATTTAATTGTTTGCAAGTGTTTCAGATGCTTACAAGGTTGAAGCTCAAGAGAGGAGAAGAAAATTTTGTGGGTGCATGTTCTCAATTTGGGACAAGGCCAATGAGAGCACATTTGCCACAATCTCCACCAAAAATTCCACCTCAAATTGTACTTGAAGCTTTAGTAAGCATGTCTCATGATGAAGGAGCTGATAATATGTCAGAGGATGAGAAGACTTTCAGAAAAGATTTATTTGACATGATTGAAATGGTGAAGGTTCTCTATGAAGAGAGAAATTCAAGATTGTAGGGTGAAAGTTCCAAGCCTTCAAAAGGAGAGGTTTCTTGTGGAGGAAAAGGAGGAGAGGATGACAAGCCTTCAAAAGGAAATGGTGACAAAAAACCCTCTTCTCCACCATCATCTTCACCTCCATTCTCACCTTCATCTTCTTCCTCTTCCACAACAACTCTTACTCAAACACCTCCACATAACCAAAGGGTTCATGGTAAAAATCCCTTATTAAAACTTGATATCAAATTAAAACTGACTATGTATAATGGTGAAGTGAACGCTTAAATACTTGATATTCATTGGGTTCATAAACTTGAAGTTTATTGCAGGATTTAAAACATCAAAGATGATGAAACAAAGATTCAACTAGCTTCATTAAGGTTGGAAAGTGTTTCTTTGATTGAGTGGGAAGACAAAACACAATAGGATATGAATAAGCATGGTAAGGTCTCAACCTCTTGGATAGATTTTATTGTGAAACTTAGAAGACAAGTTTATCCATTAGCTTATATGCAGAAGGCTATTATGGATTGGCATAATTTTAGACAACTAAAGGGTCAAAGTGTGCAAAGTTACACCCAAGAGTTTAGAAGGTCCTTGATAATAGGTGTAGAATTGCAATCACAAGAAACTTTGTTGAAATATATTGGGGTTTTACATAGTTATTTGATGGATATTAACCTTATGTTTAATCCTACAAGTTTAGATGAGGTTTGTGTTCAAGAAACACATCTTGAAGCAAGAGGGAAAAACATTTCACAAGAGGGTAGCAAGAGACCATTCACAAGTGGAGACAAGGGTAAGAGTAAGCTAAAAGGGAAAGGAAAAAATAATGCATCCATCAAGAAGGAAGGAGAAAAATTAACATGCAAACATTGTTCCAAAGAGGGTCATGATGAAGCTCATTGTTGGAAGTTTCATCTTGAGATGAAACCAAATAAGTTTAACAACAAAGGGAAGCAAAAGACAACTAAAACTACACAACATGACTTAGGCTCTAATTCAGGAGATGAAACAAACATCACAACAATGGGAATCAAAGGTAAGGACATAGCACACACTAGCTCTTCAAGTTGTCCTAATGATACTCAAGATGAGAAAACGAGAATTGAAATTTTCCATATTCAGGTTATTTCAAAGCATACCAAAATTGATACACTCTTTGATAGTGGATCACAAGAAAATTTGATTTCTGAACACTTAATCAAGAAGTTAAAATTAGAGACCATTCCTCATCCAAGACCTTATCCTTTAGGCTGGATATGCAAGAATGAAAACTTACAAGTGACGAGGAAATGCATACTAATATTTTAAATTACAACAAACTTTCTTGATGAAGTTTAGCTAGATGTAGTTCCACTTGATATTTTCAGAATTATTTTGGGAAGCCCATATTTGTATGATAGGAAAGCTATTTTTCATTGCCATGAAAACAAGTATCAATTGTTCAAAGATGGTATTGAGTACATTGTTAGAGCACATCGACAAAAACAAAATATTTCACTGTTAATTGCCAGACAAATGAAGAGACTCATTAACTCTAGCAAGATTTTTGTGCTTTTAATGGTCAATCAAAAGAATGATGTTGAGAATGAAGATTTTTAAGGTTGTGACTCAAGATTGAAATTGGATTTGGTTGAGGTTGTTAACCAATATGATGAGATGTTTCAGGAGACTAAGGGATTTACTCCCAAGATGATCAGGTGCTCAGTGTTAAGCTAAAAAATGAAAGTGCTCAGAATCATTCAGAACCTGAATGACCGCAAACGAAGAATTTGACGCACTTCATTTCATAAAAAACCGACTCCATATGTGAAAGTTAGAGCCTGCTGTTCGTTTTCACAAACAACTAAAATTTGTGCATAATTGACAGAATGATGACTGGGCAACCTAGTCAGAAAAAAAAATAATATTCCCTTAATATTCCTTCAATTTTTCCAATGACACTATGACATGTGTCACTGCATGATTTTTTTCTAAGTTGGGTGACTTGTTGCATTTTTATTGGTTATTGGGGTGAGACAATGGGAAGAGGAAACATGGTGTAGCCAAGGGTCACCACGTGCCCCCTCCCAAAGGCCGAAATATAAAATATGTCAAAGGTCAAATGTATTATACAGTGGAAATTTTTTATTATGGAGGCCAGGCAGAGGTCGGGCTTAACCCCACAACCTCCCCCACACAAATGCAATGTCTTATTGCTACACCCACACACAAGTCCTTACCATACTTAGGAATTTGATTATATTTATATTAATACAATTGTATCGATGGGCAGAGGAGGGGGCCCACTCACAATAATTCCATTGTGCCATGACCGTGGTAGAGGCTCTAACTAAATGCACATTTAGTGCACCAAACCACTGCTTATCTCTAATTAAACTATACTTATCCAATAATTAAATCAGTCTTATCTTGGCGGCAGAGTTGGAGGAGTCTGTCATTTTCGGCGGAACTCCAAATTTGTTGGCATTAACTGGAGTTCTCTCTAGTTTTGGAGGAGTTTTCCTAGGCCAAATTGATTGAGCCATAAATTTTGCAAAATTCGACCATTTTTGGCTCAGAAAGAGTCTATCCTAGCAGATTTGGACATTCTAAACATGTTGGAGCAGGTTTCAGTAACAATAGAGGATTTTAAACAACACATTTTTATATTTTGAGCTAATACAGAGGCCCAAGACATAGAAGATGGACCAAGGAGATGTAGCCCAGGAGGGGTGAACTCCTTCATCAAAACACTGTGTTAATGGATTATTTGATGGTTTGCTGTACATTTTATTGTTGCTGTTTAGTACTTTGTTTTAATGTTAAAATCTCAAGAATTTAACATAAAAATTGACACAATTACCTGTTTAACACTCACAAACACCACAAGGAAACCTATGCACATGAAGCAAATGATCATCAATTTTTTATAATTCTAAATATGAAATTAGCAAAACAAAACTAACATTCAGATTCAGATCAAGGTGGTATCAGAGAAAAGTTTATTTTCTTGAAATTTTCTTGAGTTTTGTGCAAGTAGGGTTTTAATGGTTGCAAATTTGTGATGCTCACAAGGTTAAAGTTGTATAGAGGAGAATGGAAATTGTTGGTTGCTAGTCCTAAGGTTAGGACCAGAAGAGGGAGAGCCACAAGACCACCATCTCCACCCAAATTTCCACTCCCAACTGCACTTGAAGCACCTCAAGTTATATCTCTAGCTGAGCTTGAGGATGTACAAGCAGTACCAGAATCTGAGCTTGAATCCATAGCCATCATGTTAGGTGAAAGAGGGATTGAAGGTATTTCAGAAGAGGAAGCATTCAAGAAGTATTTCTATGACCTAACTGAAATGGTTAGGGTCCTCTATGAAGAGAGGAGCACCAGGATGGTTGGAGGGAATTCTAAGTCTCCACATGTAGAGGGAACCCCAGAAGAAAAAAAGGATGAAGATAAGGATTCAAAGGGTAGTGGAGGAAAGCCTCCTCCATCTCCACCATATTAATTATCATCCTCATCATCACCATCAACATAATCTTCCACTTCCACAACAAAAACCACCCATATTCACTCAAAAACCCCCAAAAGGAAAAACTCCCTTACTCAAATTGGACATTAAGTTTGAAATTCCCATGTACAATGGCGAGGTAAATGCAAAGAAGTCAAACAATTGGATTCGTCAATTGGAGGTTTATTGTAGAATTCAAAACCTTCAAGAATATGACATAAAGATCCAGTTGGCTTCATTGAGGCTAGGAGGAGCAGCACTAGTCTGGTGGGAAGCAAAGACTCAAGAGGAAATGCGATTCCATGGTAAGATATACATTTCTTGGGTTGAGTTTATTTCCTCAATTAAGAGAGGGTTTTTCCAAACATGCAAACATTTTTCCAAAGAGGGGCATGATGAAGCCCATTGTTGGAAACTACATCCCTAGCTAAGGCCTAAGAAACAAAACAATAAGGGGAAACAAAAAATGACTGCTACCACACAACATGATCTTGGATCTGATTCTAGTGATGAGACCAATATTACAGCCATGGTCACAAAGGGAAAAGAAGCCATACCAAGTACTAGTTCCTCAAATTGTCATAACAACACTCCAAATTAAGAAACAAGGATAGAGTTGTTCCATGTAAAGGTGATCTCAAACCATAAAAATATTGATGCTTTATTTGATAGTGGGTCACAAGCGAACTTAATATCATAAGAATTTGTCAAAAAGCTTAACCTTGAAACTATACCTCATCATAAGCCATATCCTTTGGTTTGGATAGTCAAGAATGAAAATTTACAGGTTACAAGGAAATGTATATTCAGGTTTTCCATTACTACAAATTTCATTGATGAAGTCGAGTTAGATGTGGTTCCACTTGAAATTTCAGGAATTATCTTGGGAAGCTCATATTTCTATGACAGGAAAGTGGTATTTTATCTCCATTAGAAAAAATATCATTTTCTCAAGGATGGGGTGGAGTATATTGTGAGAGATTATCGCAAAAAGCTTAACATTTCTTTGGTTAATGCAGGGTAGATGAAGAGACTAGTAAATGAAAGTAAAAATTTTGTGCTCTGAATGATCAAGAAAAAGAATGATATGGATTATGAAACTTTTGATGGTTGCGATGAAAAATTAAAATATGGTTTATTTGATGTTGTAAGTCAGCATGGCGAGATGTTTTAGGAACCAAATGGGTTACCTCCCAAAAGGAGAATTCAACATGAGATACAACTGCAGCAAGATGTTCCACTTCCAAAAATTGGCATGTATCACATGTCGATAATGGAGAGCATGGAAATCAAGAAGTGAATTCAAGAATTTCTAAACAAAGGTATCATATGCCCATGTACTTCACCATGTGGTTCATTGATTGTGTTGGTGCCAAAGAAGGATGGGACTTGGCACATGGTTGTGGATTTCTGTGCATTGAATAAAATCATGGTAAAGAATCATTATCCACTCCCGAGAATTGATGATTTGATTGATCAATTGAGGTATGCAAAGTATTTCACTAAGTTATACTTACGAAGTGGTTATCATCAAGTTATAATAGTTGAAGAGGACATTTAGAAAACCACATTTAAAACTAAACAAGGATTGTTTGAGTGGCTTATTATGCCTTTCAGTCTTACCAATGCTCCAACTACTTTCATGAGAGTTATGAATGATGTATTGAGACCATTTCTAGATGATTTTTTCATTGTTTAATTAGATGATACTTTGATATTCAACAAATCAAGAGATGAAAATGTCATGCATGTGAAAAAATTACTTGATGTTATGGGAAAAGAGCAGTTGTTTCTAAAGATGTCGAAGTGTGAATTTGGAAAGACTTCTTTAGTGTATTTGGGACACATTGTTGGAGTAGGTGAGTTGAAGATAGACCCCGATAAGGTTGAGGTCATTATGAATTGGTCCAATCCCAATACATTTATGGAGTTAAGAAGCTTTCTAGGGGCAGCACAATATTAGAGGAAATTCGTTGCTAATTTTTCTTCCATTGCAGCTCCGTTACATGCATTGAATAGTGTCAAGAAAGTATTCCATTAGTGAGATATGCAACAAAAATCATTTAATGCTTTAAAACAAAATATCAGTTCAACACCAGTATTGGCTCTTCCAGATCTTAGACAACCATTTGAGATTCAAACAGATGCTAGTGATTATGCCATGGGATCAGTTCTCATGCAGCATGGTAAGCCCATTTCATTTCATTCTGAAAATTTTAATGGTGCTATGACTAACTATCCCACTTGTTGAATCTCAAGAAAAAATCCCTTGGCTGTGGTAAGGAATTAGTGCTTAAGACATTTTATAAATGTATGTCACAATTACGATATCAAATGGCCTCTGTTTAACACCTTTGGAGTTTAATTACTTAATACCCTTAATAATTTGATATAATGAAAGCCTTCACAATGCCATAAACTATTGTTATTTGAATGAAATGAAAAGAAGAACTGTAAGAGAAACTCAAAATTATATGCTGAGAAACAGAATCTATCACTTTTAAGTTTAGAGGAAATCATGGAGAGAGAGGAAACTCGAAATAATATGCTGTAAACACAGAATCTATTACTTTAAAGTTTCATCAAGAGTTTGTGAAAAGAGAAGAGATGAAGTGAAGGAGCACCAATTAAGGTGCTTTAACTCTTAATCACAGATGTAATTAAGAGACCGGATGCTACATTACTTCACTTCATTCAAAGAGGAATAAACACAGAGCGAAACTTTAAAGACATATCAACATCAATAGGTGCAGGAAACTTGATCTTCTTTAATTAATTTCTCAAAAAATTTAGTACCAAATTAACAGTCATCCAGAGGTCCAAAAATCACAACCATTTTTCTTTATTTATATCTACTTAAATACATCAAAGTAGTTCATAACTGCTGAACTTATTGAAACTATTCGACTACATAAAATATTAAGATTACTTATGCAATCATACAAAGAAAACAAATAAAAACAAGAAATATTGTTCGTTTCGTTGAATCTGATGTTGTTGATGCATCCTCACGAAGTGCTGAGGTGTCCTTTCTGGTTATGATGCAACAACTGCATAATTCTATAACGACGCCTTGGTGCCCGATTTGACCCAACTGTCGTGCTTCCCACAATGCCACTATACATTCTTCTGCCCGACTCTGCCTATGCCTCTTTATTCATTGGTCGCCCCTTCGCATTACCTTATCGCATACACGGCTGCAATTTTATACAAACCCTACAGACCTGTGGTTTACGGGCCCACACATGACCTGACCAATCATAAGTAATCACACTTCGCAACTTATTCGATATCACATGCCAGAAACTATAACAAATAGCTTAAATGGTAAAAAATAATAATGCAGATGTGCGAAACTGCTTTGTTTGCGATTTAACCTCCATCGTTGATCTGCGCCCCAATCCAACAGTCTCGCTGTACTATCTCACATCGCCATCTCCTGTTTGTCGCATTGCAACCAAAATACTTGACCTTGCGAAGACTTAATGCTAAACTCTAAACCTGCCAATGTGCGATGTGCGCTGAATCGTTGTGCCAACAAGTGGCTCCTCCCTTTATCGCATCGCAAGTTTCGCTTCTTACTGCATCACAAGTTATTTTGTTTAACTTGCGAAGTCCTTAATGCATAAACTAAATAATCACTGATGTGAAATCGTGCTATGCCGACATGTGTCCATTTCGCAACTTTTCAAACTTAACTTTGCGATGCAACCTGGTCCATCCATCTCTCACTTTAATTCTGTGATTTAATCCTCGCCGTCATATCACCTCCTTTGGGAATCTTCTAAAGGTTTTCTGCCTTAACCAATTTCTTTGTTTCTTCGGCTATCGCCGCTCTATAGCTCCATATTCTCCACGCTACTCCCTGCGATAGTTAATTCAATGAACTCATGCAACTCCATCTTTCTCCATGGTGTTAAAACCCTCCTGAGATTTATTATGGTTATCCAATCCTTCGAACTACCTTCACATCTCATCAAAAAATATTAATGTACCAACATATAAATCAAAATTCTTCTTCGACATACAAAATTTTACATTTTCTAACATATATGATTTTTGGTTTTTTGAAAAATATTTCAAAGGTAAATGCAAATGAGCCACAACATCTGGCTCCACCTAGGGATAGTGTTTTTTTCCACGGAAGCACTAAGAACCGCATATTAGTGCCTTATCCATTGGGCATGGAGTAAAATATTTCTTTGTGACATATGAACAATGAGAAATCCGGTATTTACGATGGTGGAATTCTGACTTTTAGTTCTGGAAATAATGCTTTAGATACTGCCCATTCATAGGTAGCTGGATTGAATCTCCATCTAGATCTTCCAGAATGAATGTGTTATTTGACCTTGCCTCAGAGATTCTGTATGGACCATACCAAAGAGGGTCAAATTTACGATGCTTCCCCTTTTCTTCTCGTCTGGTGTCCCATCTTAGTACCAAATCTCCTGCTTGAAAGATAACTTATTTTTATTTTCTGTCAAATATACTTCATCTTTTCCTGATAAGTAATCAAGTTATCCATGACTTTGTTTCTATTTTCACTTGATTCAATTATGTTGTTCAATATTTTTACTAGAGCATTAGTTTCTCACTGAGCTTCTTGAAGGAAATAAATCACTGGTTTGACAAGCTGAGTAGGAAATAATTCTTGAGTCCCATAATCCAGTTCATAGGGAGACTTCCCAATAGATCTCTTGGGGGTCATTCAAACTGCCCAGAGGGCAAACTTCTACTTCATATCCCAATTCTTGTAATTCTCAGTGATTGTCTTCTTCAAGATTCTGATAAATGTCTTATTTGAGGATTCTCCCAATCCGTTCCCCTTGGGATGATATGTTTCAGAATGTGAGAAAGTTACATTATATGTTTGAGATAAATTAATGAAACGGGAAGAGTTAATTACCTGAGCATCATCAGTCACAATTTTGACTGGACATTTGATTCTGCTGAAAATGTTTTCCTCCAGAAATTTCATCACTACTTGGTCATTCACCTTCTTAGTGGGTATTGCTTCAACCCATTTTTTAAAGTAATCAGTGGCAGTCAAAATCCACTTGAGTTGTCCACTTGATGGTGGTTTGATCTCTCCAATAAAATCCAATTCCCATTGCCAGAAAGGTTCTTCAATAAATACCGGGATGAGAGGTAATGAAGCAAGTTTTCTCTTTTCAACAAAAAATTGACACTTTTGACGACTTCTGACCAGTCTACAAACATCTGCAAATAGGGTTGGCCAATAGAAACCTGACTTGATAATTTTATGAGCAGTGAAATTCCAGCTATAATTTCCTCCACACAGACATTCGTGATATTGTTTGGTGACTTCAATAGATTCTCCTTTGGTCAAATGCAAAAGCAAAATACCAGCAAGATCTTTCTAGTATAGATTTGATTCTATGATAACATATGGCTAAGAGTTGAGCTTGAGAGCTCTTTATTTTTTCTATTTAGTGAAGTTGGACAAGAAAAGAAATAGAGGTAATGAACAATATAATTATACCAATCATAGCACAAAAAATTGTATTGAATACATGTTTTGGACTTGTTTTGACCTTCTTCATTAATAACTCCATCCACTAGTGTCAACATATTGATTCCCAAGGCTTAAAAATTTGTTTCTGTCCACAAATTTGATAACCCATGTCCATTGACCCACTCTAGCTATGCATAACAAACAACCCTAACAACAAAATATGGCAGCCAATATCTTCAGATCAGCAATTAGTTGATCAAGATAAATTCTGCAAAAATCTAGATCTATGCATCAAAAGACATTAAGCAGTAAATAAAATGAGATTTCCTCCATGCATCCAATAGACAAGACAAGAATATGTTGAATGAATTTTATATTAAGGGCACCTGGGAGGAAAAAATAGAAGGATTTTACCAGTGCTCCTCAATGGGATGGGTTCTTGTAAGTCCTCAACACTTCAGATATAAAATTCCTCTCTCTTGATGGTGTAGAAAACCCAGACAAAAATGGAACTCAAAGAGAGCTCACAAGCAAAAGGATAGAAAAATATGACAATGGTGGTGGATAAAAGTCAGACCAAAAGTATAGATCTAGAGTGATCTTAGGCAACAAAAGGTGATGAATGAATGGAAAAACCATTATATTTATAACAAAATATTGATTTAGTCTAGATATTGGTGCATAATTAAAATATTATTAACCAAATCAAGATCCAACTTTTATGGAATATCTTATTATTTTTGTTGGAGGGAAAAGGAATTTGACTTGGGTCAAATCCCTTTATTTGTAAATAATAAATAAATAAATGATTTATTTATCATTTTAAGGATGTGGTTAAGTAATAATTAAATAAATAATGATTTATTTAACTATTTATGAGTGATTTAGTCAAATTTAACAAGGAATATTATTTAAACAAGGTTTAAATAATTATTCCTAGAAAATAATAAGATAAATAATAATTTATCTAATTAATTTTCCTGTTTTGGGTTAAATATGACCAGGAATATTAATTAAACTGTTGTTTAACTAATTCTTCCTTGAGGAAAATCAAACAAATGTGGATTTATTTAATATTTCCTCATGGGGTTTTCTGTTTAGACCATAAACAACTTAAGAAAGGTGTTTTACTAAGTTATTTTTCATAGTGAAAGAAATTTTACTTAGGGTAAAATTGGTCTTACATGGTGTACTTAGGTCCATCTAATAGTAATAGGTTAGATGACCAAAAAATGGTGTAACGAATTTCCCCCAGTGTGTGAGCGTAAGGAGCTAATCGTATGACTGAAGTACGTTGTAAGAACTCAATCACTAGACACCGAAGGGGAAGTCAAAGAGAGAGAAATATAAGGTAGACCGAAGCACTAAAGGACTAGACCTTCATGAGGTGAGATTTACAGGTGTGACAAGTCTCTTTTATGAGTGAGTACCTGTGCTATAGGCAGCGGGGGAGGCATACCTATGCCCGCTGAGACAAAGTACAAAGAATAGTGCGTCCAATAAACAAGGGACTGAACAATATAGTACATGCTGGCATAAACATGAGCTAGGTAAAAGATAACTGTGCTTGGGATAAAATCTAGGACTTATGCAATAATATCTAAGTACATGAGATACAAATACAACCCAAATGCCCCTGTAAACAGGAAAGGGATTTGAAAATATGACTGATACATGCAAACAAAAAGGCGCTGCAAGCGACTGAGGCCGACATCATCAAATATAGGAGCTGCATCAAAGGCTATAATGAAGAGGTCAATCAGGCATGTGGGGGGTTACCTGTAGGGCCACCCCCTCATGATGGCTGAAAACATCTTGCACACACCTGGGAATCACCGATATCAGCTGCTACATCACTAAACCATCAAGTATATGGATCTGGATCATGCTGAAAGGAGATGGAGCTGAGAATCAATCAAGTCAAAGGGAAATAAGGAGTCCCTTTGCCTGATTTGAGGCACCGAACAAGAGTGGAAGCTAGAAAAAAGGTACACCGCCCTCTAGACCTGTCTTCTGGAATGAAAGATCTGATGTCGATAGAAGGAGGTCTACCATAGGTGAGGCAATAAGGGATCCTCAACTAAGGCACGAGAGAAAATAGTAGGGTGAATGATAGACTGACACCAGGGATAATGATGAAATGGGGGGTACTGAGTAGCGGACGGATGACTTCCCTTGTTAGAGCATAAAGGGCATGGATGACCTGGGAATGACTGACATAATATCATAAGGGATAGGGGACAGTGTGACTGAAGGCCATAATGTGTGACATGAGAGAGGAACCAAGGAATGAAGGATGGAGGACTATAGTAGGATAAAAAGAGACTTGGGATAGACTCCATGAATGCGATGATGACTCAACTCGAATGCTCTAAACAAGGGCGACTCGATGATGTTGCCACATAGAAAAGGTCTGGTGGGGACCATAAATACATGAGTACATGATGGTTACTCACGACAAAAATTGATACGAGCATGGACAAGTATGGAGGCAAAGTAGTGCCCTAAGTACAAGTTTTGCAAGTGAAGAAATTTGATTTTTAGGAGTGGTGAAGTGACCCTTCTTGGAAAAAATGTGTCCTAGTGAAGTATCACATCACAAAAAACTAACAAATACCCATTTGAGGGCTCGGTGAGAGCTTTCCAATGGTATAGATGGTTTGTAAAACTAAGCTACGGTTTGGCCACAGTAGGTGAAATAAAAATCAAGGGTTTCTCTTCTAATAAGGAATTTTCCCTCCAAATTCACTCATTTGCATGTGGAGCTATGGTGAATGTAGAGAGGAGGGAAGGCCCTAAATCTTGCGGCGATTGTAGTGGAAAAACTGACTGTTGGAATCGAGATCCATCAGTTGTAGGTAAGCGGCCTAACCATACTATTTCAATTCAAGGGATTAAAGTTTCAAATTAGGCACCCAGAGCTCATGAACATGGCAGGTCGCACTTTTTGGGGTCTATTCTACGACCTGGGTAGCAGGTACTGGGTAGAAAACTTCGACCTGTCCCAGGAAATGACCTGAAAAGTGCGACCTGTCAGAGAAAGGGGGTTTCAGCGCTATTTTTTGGCTGAGATCTGGGATTTTTCTGGTTAAGGGGCATAGGTGCCCTCAAGCATGTTGTGGTCATGCGAAAATGTATGTAGAAGGGGGAAATCTAAACACATTTTATGATGTGGTGCACTATTTGTTTTCGTTATGGTTATGAAGTTCGAGAAAGGGAATGGAGGATTACCAATCTCTTTTGGTACTGCATATATGAAGCAAATGGACTAAGTTTCTGGATTGGCATACATGGTGTCACTATCCCAAAGAGTGGATTTGGAGATAGTGAACTGGTGCTCTCCTATAAAACCCATAGATTGGTCAACAAAAATGTCTAGGGGACTTGATTGCTGATTTAATATGAAGGAATGATGAGGGGTATCATCACTAGAGTGAACTAAAGTGATATGAAACTCTATAGGCTCTTCTAAATGGGGAAGAATAATGGTACTAGAGTCGACACGACCAGATACACTAGTAGAGTTGTGGAGAATTGTTTCTCCTGGACTCTCAAATATGGGTGCTCCCTTACCCAAACATTGGGTGTCAATGTAATGGCCATAAGGTGTATGTGGTTCAAATACATGGGTTCGATGTAAGGGGGGAAATATAAATTCAGGGGTGGTGACTACTTCCATAATGTCGTCATCATAATAGAAGATGGGGTGAATGGTGGAAGAAAGACCACCTGACGCAGTGAAGCTACTTGACTCATCATCATGAGAAGAGAGGTCCACATGTGCATCATCACGGAGGGTGAATGAAGAAAATTAGATGAAGGATCCGCTGATGTTGAGCCCAAGGTGATCACTGAAGGGAGGTCAGGCGAAATAGAAGGGGAAGGCCCAGGGGGGTCTTCCATCAAGGATCTCATAGATGATGACAGGTAGTGGACAATGGCCGATGACTCTGTCATTTCAACATCCAGAGGGGGAATGTCAATAGAAGTGGATGTGTCCTTTGGTTCTGATGAAGTGAAACACACAAATAAGGGAGCGGTGGACTCATTGCGCTTTCCCTCGAATTTTCAAACTACCGCTAGAGAAGTGCGGAAGTCCTCAAGGTGGGGATAGAGGTGGGTATAATGGCCATGGAGATCACACAAAGCATAGGGGTGGTTGGTGTGAATAGTCTTGGTGTTCTTGGTTGCAGTTGAGGAAGGAACAGAGGTTTCCAGGACTGTAGACTTAGAGAACGCGAAAATAACCATGGGCTTGAGATGAGGCAATTTAGGACAATTATGGGTGGTGTGACTGACAACATCACACAAAGCACAGGAAGGTGTATGATTTGGAGGCTGAGGAGGAGCATGGTTTGTCGGGGCAACCTTGTATTTTGATGCCCTCTTGCGAGTTTTTCCCTTCTTACCCAAAGCTGTCGCAATGGGAGGTGGTTCCTGTTGAGGTGACTGAGGCACTGTAGCAGTGGGAGAAGTCATGGGGACCGGTTGAACCGGGGTAAAAGCAAGATAAGGTTTGGGTTGACCAGGCGGGGTAGCGGCTGGAGGATCAAGGTACTAGACGAGAATCCCAAGGGTCAGGTTAAAGAGAGAGAGGGTAGCCATGACAGGTACTATGTACACTCCTGGGGGGGAGCTAGGAACAGTATCTGACCAGAAGGGTAATGGCCAGGTGGGACGACTCCAAGATGGTTAAGGCCTGGAGGAACCATTCTAGGAGGGTAAAGAGGCACATGAATACTAGCTACAGGTGAAGGGCCAGGAGGTGGAGGTCTTGAAGGCTGAATCGAATGGCTAGGAGTAGGCTGCGAAAGGTGCAGAGGCTGCTGAATAGCCGAAGTGGGCCACTTGAGGACAAATCGAGACGATTGCATCATGCAAAAATTCGATGAGCTGGGATCAGAGACATGGGGAGGAAGACTTGGGAATGTACCAAGTAATGAGGAGTCTTTGTAGAATTCAGGTGAGACACTGGTCAAAGGATCGACAATTTGATTATTGGCCATCGAAGAGATGATGGACTCAGCGGAGGTCTGAGACTTCGGTTTGTAATATGTCAACTGGTCAATGGTGAATATCTTTTCATTATGAGGGAAGGAAATCTTGCGGTGAACCGCAGATGGGACAACAGACATCGCATAGGTGTAGCTATGACCCAATAGAATGTTGTAATCTAAGGGGGCATCTATGACTTCGACGTCAACACAAACAATATTTCCCACAAGAGTAATAGGACAATTGTGGAATAGGCCAATGGGCTGGGAGGTGTGGCCGTCCCATGCTCAGAGAGTGATCATGGAAGGAGCCAACTCAGGTGATTCGAGTTGCTTCCAAACTGAAGCAGACATCATATAGGTGGATTCCCCCTCATCAATGATGCACCGAGAAATGTTGGCGTTCCAGATTTTGACTAGGATTTGGAAGGTGATGGAAGCAGGGAGAGGAGGATGTTCTGACCGGTCAACATCAAAGACAATCAATCGATCATAAAAAGGATCTACAGTGCCCATGGCAGATAGTAGAGCTTTTCATTGTGAAGGGCATGACTGGAGGAGTTCTAGCGTTGAAATGACAACAAGAGATTGCGCCAAATCATCTACTATAATATATGAATGGGTAGCTTTACCAAAAGCAACATTTCGGCGTAGTGGTCCCTTAGGGATATTGGTATGAACCTCCGCCTTAGGCTGAGGGATCTGCAAGGGACCATGAGGTGTCGAAAGAGGCTTTGTAGGGACTGAAGGAGGCGGCTCGGGGACAGATGTAGCGGGAGGCTTTTTGTACTGACGGGACCGAGTATGAAGATTGATGTATATGGTTAGAGGTTGATCAGAGTTCATCATGAGAATATGGTAATCGGAGGTACCATATGGAAGATTTTGAGTGGCCACCTGACCTTCAGGTGGTTGGGTAGCCACAAATCCTTGCTGAGGAAAAGGATTAGTAAGCACAGCCGGCTGAATAGGCGCAACATTGGGAGGGATGGAAGGGGAGGCTTGCTGTCCTCGCAATGTTGCTTGAGACTCCCACATCTGCTTCATTTGTGGTAAAAGAGGACAATCATGTGTGTGATGACCATAAACACCACAACAAGAAAAAGGCTTTTTCGTGCGAACAGGCTTGTCCTACTTGGGCTGAGTGCCCTGTTGCTGGTTAGAGTGTTAGGAGCATTATTTTGAGGATTAGGTCCAGGATTATCAGGAGCAGATTTATTTTGAGTGCATTTCCTCTTCTTTTTGGAGGGAGGAGGATTAGTCATGCTCTGTTGTGCATACACCAGCCCCTGAGGGGGCGGTGGCTACTATTGCGATTGTTGAGAAGGCAAGGGAGGAGGAGGTGCTAATGCTGGAGGAGATGGAGAACCAGGCTGTGGATATGGATAATAAGGAGGTTGGGTAATAGTGTGGTAAACAGGAGGTTGGGAAAAAGGAGGAGGCATTCCGTATCCTAGATACATGCTACCAGGAGGGGGAAAAGTGCAGGAGGTGCTGGCCCCCCCTTGAGGAAAACCATAGCTCATGGGGGGTTGAGCGTATGGATGAGAGAGAGCTCCAACGATACCGTCAGCAACATGAGATGCCCCCGATGTGTTGGCACTACTGGGTCTAGAAAGATCAGGTAGAATGGTATAAACATAACCCGAATGAGTGTAGATCAGGTCATATTTTAACACAATTTGGAGAGTGGATTCTTCGGTTTGAGGGAAATGCGATGCGACATATTTGCCGATAGGGGGAAAGAGAGATCTAAGGAACTAGTCCATGTAGACACGGTCTTTGAAGGGAGGGGCTCGACATAGGCTCTTTCTTCTCGGCCATTCCTAGACATGATTGGATAGGCGGGTCGCAGAAAATTGACAGAAAGAAGTCAAAATTTCGGTACCAGTGCCATAACGAAGAGGAAGCTGGAAATAAGACAAGAAATACCGAGCAAGAGTTGCAAAGGTGGTATGAGAGGATGAGGTATGATCAACATACCACTTAGAAGCTTCGCCTGTAAGAGTACATTGGAACAACTGAAGACGGACAGAGTCATTGGTAATGGAGTTAGACGAACACCACATGTGGAAAGGTCGAACATGATTTGTAGGATCTTCTCCAGCAAGGCCTTCAAACTTGGGGATGTCATAAGGGAGCTTGGTTGGCATAGCAGGCCAACTAACATCATGGTGTATAGGGTCATTTATTAACTGGTAAAAATCGGGAAGACTGAGGCCTGCCATAGAGGGAAGCAAGGGAGCAGCCGGGATAGTTCCTGTTGTGGTCCCACTAGTAGTATTCCCAGCATTAGGGCCGGGGCTACCACCAGCATTAGGTCCTAAACCAGACATGGTGAAGGTGACAGAAGGAGAACTGAGGGCGGAAGGAGAACCCATGAACCAAAAGAAGAGTCGGAGTGCAGACTTAGTGGAGGACTAACTCTAATCCTACGCAGAGGAGTAAGTCTTCCTACAAGAAACCGAGGATGAAGGCCAAGAAGTCTCCAGGATAAATGCCTTGGTGGCGAAATGATGATGAAAACAACACGACACAAAGGAATAAGAGATCGAAAAGGGCATGGAGGTGCAGGATCAGCTGATTACAATGTCGAAACAAGGGCGAAGAGGTGCAATATCAATTTATTTCAATGTTTTAGAGTCTTTGCTTGGTGGTGTTAACCAAGCCCTTTTTCACTTAGGGTGTGTGTGCAAAGTGTGTAAATTTTAATTTTTAAACCCAGACGTTTGTAGAGAAAAAGAAAAAGTGTGATGTATAAATGTAAATGAACCTGCAGATAACAATATATGAAACTAAAATAACAGTGAATAAACAACTAATAATGAAATAATCTAAACCCAAGGAGGCGTGCCTCTTAGCAAGTAGTCTATAGGTGGGAAAAAAATAGTCAAAACACACCAACAATAGCCAATATATATAAGGTCAGGAGGGATAGGGATCTAAAGGTCAAATCTGCTGGAAAGTGGTGCAGAAAACAACAAAAAATCAGAGAAAAGATTGCTATAAATGAGGTGGCGAAAGACTATATCCTGGAGGGAAACGGAGTGAACCCTAGAGGAAAAACCAAAAAAAACTAAATGAGGTGATTTGGATGGATAAATAGAAAATATAAAGTGGATTTGAAGGTAAGGTATCAGATATGAAAAATGGCTGAACACTCTGAAAATTTCAGACAACCTACAACAGCTAAAACTCTTCCACAAAGTGTGGAGGGTATTGAAGCCCTAGGGGGCTAGGTTCCCACTTAGTTGAGTAAAAAAGAACAAGTACAGGTCCAAAATGGGTGGAGACTGAGGTCAGAAAACCCTGAACAGAGGCCCAGACAAACCCAGAAAAATTTCAGAAAAACTCCCGCAAAAAGTACAGGTCGCAGTTTATGACCTGTTTTCTGTAGAGGTCGCAGTTTTTGGGCTGAAAAGTGCGTCCTAAAGCTCCAGGTCGCAGGTTTAGGGCCAAAAAGTGCGACTTGCACTTATGGCACTCTCGGTGGAAGATTTCAACAGAATGTATTGTCTCAACTGCAGCTGATGTCTGTCACCTACGCAATAGGTTCGAAAACACATGGAAGTTAGAATTTTTACTGTTTTAGGGTTTTATAGGTTAAAAAAAAACATCAATAAAAGAAAAACAAGAGGCTGAAGATAAATCCTAGGGTTTGAAGAAGCTGGATATGCAAGGATCAGAAAAAGAGACAACGGTCGTAATCGTAAACCCGTGTGGAGTCGCTAGTTTTTAGCATGAATCTTAATTGCAAGTGTACAAAAAAATACCACTTTAGCTGTGCATAACAAAAAACCCTAACATCAAAAGATGGCTGCCAATATCTTCAGATCTACAATTATTTGATCAAGATAAATGCTGTAAAAATCTAGATCTATGCGTCAAAAGAAATTAAGCAGTAAATAAAATGAGATTTACTCCATGCATCCAATAGACAAGACAAGAATATGTTGAATTAATTTTATATTAAGGGCACCTGGGAGGAAAACATAGAAAGATGTTACCAGTTCTCCTCAATGGGATGGGTTCATGTAAGTCCTCAGCACTTCAGATCTAAAATTCCTCTCTCTTGATGGTGTAGAAAGCCCAGACAAAAATGGAACTCAAAGAGAGCTCACAAGCAAAATGATAGAAAAATATGACAATGATGGTGGATCAAAGTCAGACCAAAAGTATAGATCCAGAGTGATCTTAGGCAACAAAGGTGATGAATGAACAGAAAAAACCTTCTATTTATAACAAAATATTGAGTTATTCTAGATATTGGTGCATAGTTAAAATATTATTAACCAAATCAAGATCCAAATTTTATGGAATATTTTATTATTTTTGTTGGAGGGAAAAGGAATTTGACTTGGGTCAAATCCCTTTATTTGTAAATAATAAGTAAATAAATGATTTATTTATCATTTTAAGGATGTGGTTGAGTAATAATTAAATAAATAAAGATTTATTTAAGTATTTATGAGTGATTTAGTCAAATTTAACAAGGAATATTATTTAAATAAGATTTAAATAATTATTCCTGGAAAATTATAAGATAAATAATAATTTATCTAATTAATTTTTCTTGTTTTGGGTTAAATATGACTAGGAATATTAATTAAACTGTTGTTTAACTAATTATTCCTGGAGGAAAATCAAACAAATGTGGATTTATTTAATATTCCTCATGGGGTTTCCTGTTTAGACCATAAACAACTTAATAAAGGTGTTTTACTAAGTTATTTTTCATAGTGAAAGCAATTTTACTTAGGGTAAAATTGGTCTTACATGGTGTACTTAGGTCCATCTAATAGTAACAGGTTAGATGGCCAAAAAATGGTGTAACAATCATACTCTTGTATTTTTTCCATCCACTTCCCCTTTTTTCCTTCAACATCGCTTTGGACCAGTACGTCTTTCACATCATAAATAGGAACATAAGAAGTTATTTGGGACTGTAACACATAAGTCCTGAAGGCTTTCAGTGCTTTGACCAAAGCATATTCTTGTTTCTCTAGAATATTTGAGTTCAACGTCTCTGAGAACTTTACTTAAAAATGCAACTGGCTTCTCCTTACTATCTTCATTTTTCTGCAACAACACAACAACAATAGTAGTGGGGGATGTAAATGAGAATACCTGAAAGGCATTTTGATAGTCTGGACTAATTAGAACTGGAGCTTCCTACAATGATTCCTTTATTATAGCAAATGCTTCTCTTGCTCCCTTATCCCATTTCCCTTCTGCAATTTTCTTCAACATATCTGTTATACTTCTCACAATCTCAACATAATTGGGCACAAATCTCCTTAGAAAGTTTATTTTCCTAGGAATCTATGGATATCATTCTTGCTTCTAGGTAAAGGAATAGTTTGAATGGCTTCCACCCTTTCTGGGTCAATCTTTACTCCTTGTTTAGAAACTATGTGACCCAATAATTTACCTTCTTCTAAGGCAAATAAAGATTTCTTGGGATTTAATGATAGACCAAACTTTCTGCACTTTTGAAAAGTTTTTTGCAAATGCTCCAAGTGTTCATCATATGACCTTGAGAAAACAGTTACATCATTCAGATATATAGCTACAAACCTGTCACCAACGAAGGCTATGTCCATGGCCCTATGAAATGTTGCACCTGTGTTCATAAGGACAAATGGCATCCTTGCGTACATGAAGGTGACCCAGGGCATAGTGAAAGCAGTCTTCTTCTGATCTTCTTTTTCTACTGCTACCTAATTATACCCAGAAAATTTTTCAACCATAGAAACCTGTGAGCTCCTATCACCTTCTGTAGGACATAATCCATTTTTAGAAAAGGATAATTATCTTTTATAGATGCTCGGTTCAAGTTCCTGAAGTCTGCACACTATCTTATCTCTCCATTCTTCTTTCTTACAGGGACCAGATTAGAAACCTAGTCTGAATATCTGAGAGGGACTATAATTTTCGCCTGCAAAAGTTTTTTCACTTCTTTTTTGATTGGAGCTAACAACAATGGATTGATCTATCTGAGCTTCCATCTGTGTGGTTGGAGTACTTCCTTTAATGGAATCTTATGCTGAATTATGATTTTTTCATATGTTTTCAGGTCTTCATATGACTAGGCAAACACATCCATATATTTCTTAAAAAGATCAGTGCATCTTTCTTTATAGTTTTTGGGAACACATTTGAACAATTTCACTATTTTGGGTTCTTGCTGAGTTCCCAAATTACAATTTTCCATCTCTTCTTCTTAATGTGTTTTCTTTGAATCAACAACAACATCATTAGCATCGAATAATATTTCAAGGGGAACCAAACCTTTGGGGAGCACATTATCTTTCAATTGGATAATATTTTGTTCACCTATTGACTACTTAAGGTTTCTTATTTATGCTTTCTTCTTTGTTTGTTCTTATTCTTGGTCTATCTAAGAATCTTCAAAGTTTCCAATCATGGTTAGGAACTGATTTATCTGTTAATCATCATCAAACACTTGCCAATGTTTCACATTGTCAGGGATAGAAGGTCTATGTCTAATTTCACTTTCATACCTTAAGCTTGGATTTATTGGAGGTTTGAAGTGTTGGCTGCAACTGCTAGAGAATCAACCAATCTATTCTGCTCCCTCAGAATATACTAAAGATTGAAGGCTTCAAAATAGTTTTCTATCAGATCCCAAACTTCATTCCTATACGATCTCAATCTCGGATGCTTGGTTATTTGCCTTATTATCAATTCAGAGTCACAAAAAATTGAAATACATTGAACTCCCATATGTTTAGCAACTTGAAGGCTTGAGATTAAGGCGTCATACTCAGCCACATTGTTTGTTGAATAAAATTATAGATTAAAATAGAAAGGCATGAGGTTAACTTCTATTGATATCAGTAAGAATCCAACACCTATGCCCTCCTTGGAGTAGGCACAATCAAAGTAGCACTTCTAAATCTTCCTTGAGTGCAGCTCATTATTTACAACTGCTGAAGAGATTTTCTTCCTTGTGTCTTCAGAAAATTATGCATCTTCATGGATCATCTGAAAATGAAAGTATTTGTAATGCCGAACAAAGTATCCATTTCCATTAAATTAAGTGTGAAAAGTCTTTAGCATGTCTTGCAATTTAAACAAAGTGTTTTTGGTAACTGTTTCTGAGTTTATGTGTGAGGGAATGTTAATTAAAATTACTGTTTAACATCTTAAATCAGAAATACACAGCAGCAAAAATTCACCATAACAACACAACAACATGATGAGGTGGTTCACCCCTCCTGGGCTACATCTGCTGGGTCCAAGGCTCCCAATGGTCATGTCCTTGCTATATTAATTTGCTTAAAATGGTTATACAAAGAAAAATATTCCTAAAAATGCAAAAATAGCTGTGAAATTGACTTCAGAAGACAGAAATAAGCTAAAAATGGCTCTTGTTTCACCTCAAACAGTGAAGTATAGCCCAAAACAACTCCATTTCCTTGATGGCCCTTATGGCTCTCCAAGCTTCCCTAAAGAAAAAGTGGCTAAAGAACACCTCTGTTGGCTCTATAACCTGTCCCAAACTCTCCAGAATTCTCAGAATACCGAAAATTGACCGAAATTTCGTCCAAATTGGTCCAATTTGGAGAAGTTATGATGAAAACAAGATTTCTACCTAATGTCAATTGAAAACCCCAGTAAATGTGGGAGAACTGAAGTTAACCTCGCTAAAAATGGCCAAAGGCCGAAAATGGTGGAACCGGCGCTCCATAATGGCGGAAATGGTTAATGTTAAATTTAATGTTAGGCGGGCGGGGTCACATGGGACCCCCGCCGGAACCGCCAGGAAAACCGCTTACTTAACGGTTTCATAACTGTTACATTATTGTTATCTTTGCACTGTCACAAGGCATGGTATGATGGGTAGTTAAGTCTTTAACTGCCGGCGGTAAGAGCTTGAGCCACAGTTACAGGTCTTGGTCACGACAGTTGGGTGCTTTCGGGCTAGCCCTGAGGGGCTAGCCCTTAAATTTTTTCCGCCCACTATAATTTGTAACAACAAATAGATCGTGCCTCCATAATATGTTAAGAACCATCCGCGTCATGTAATGGTAAAACGTTGCATTGCCCAGCATAAGGTCTGGGGTTCGAAACCCGTGAAGCCTGAATAATTTTATATCATGCCATTTATCCACTGATTTGGGGGCCACATGGCAGCCTCTGGGCCTGCCACGTGGCAGCCTCCGATTGGCTTAGAAAACCAAAAGTCAACCAAATTGAGTGGGCCTAATGGTTAAGAGCACGTGTTTCCTCTTAAGAGGTCACAGGTTCAAAACCAGAGGGGGGTAGAGTATGTATGCCTTCGTAGACTTATCAGTTAAATCACTGTGCGGAGGTGGGTCCCTTGTCCCACAAATAAGGGGGTCTCATACACCAATTTGGTGTTTGGCTTGAACATGACCTTAAAATTGGATAATAATAAATAGCCAATATAACCTTGCCAGTTGTCAAAAACTGATATGCCCACAGGGAATATTCCAAGGAATATTCCCAGAATATTCTTTTTAAATTTTTTCCAAAGTCAAAGTCAACCTTGGTCAAACTGGATTTTTGAAGGATACTGAAATCTTCAAACCTGCATAACTTTCACATACGATGTTGGATTTGAGTGCCATTTGCGGTGTCAGAATCATAGCGACGAGGCATATCTGGTTATTTAGGTTTCAACCAATTCTGAGAAATTCCAATTTTGAGAATTTTTTCCACTTGGACATGATCACCTGATCAATGCAACAAGAAACAATAAAGATATTTTGTTTCTTGACTATAAATGGGGGAATTTACTTGCATCTTTCTTGGAGGTAGTCTTCAAAAACCTTATTTCCCTATACAATCTCCTTTCTTCCTCATTAAAAACTGGAATGATATCATAAGTGAAACCTAATTTTAGTACACCTCCCAACTTTGCTCCCAAAGATCTTGACAGGAGCATTCCAAACCTAGCTGGGATGTCAACAACCACTACATCCATGACTATACTCTTTCCTGGAATTTGTGCCAACGAAATTGCTACATCTTTAATTAACCCAACACATCTCACCCTTTTGGAATCAAATGAATACATATCCCTATAAGGTTTGTTAAGCATGTTAATTTCCTTCATAACAGACAATGGCATGAGATTATGGGATGCTCCTGAGTCCAACATGCAATTATGTAGAGTAAAATCATGAAGCAACAAAGAAATATAGAAGGGTGGAACAAAAGGATATACTTCTTCTACATGAGGACCACAGGTGACTACTGGCTTTTCTTCTTGTAATTAATAAATTCTGAAATTTCTTTCTTTTAAGCTAGTATTTTAGCTAATTCTAGAAGAGCTACCTGGATTTTAACATTCTCCAACTCTTTTTCTAGACTGAAAGCATGAGTTTTCATAACGTTCTTTTCAGGTTCTTCTTCACTCTTCCTATAATTTGCCGCTTGTTTGGGTACATGAACAACTTTCTCCAATATATTAGTGTCAACTGATTTATTTTGGGAGGATTCAACCTGCTACACATTTGTTCTATTAAGTGAATTTATAGTTTTTTTCCCCTTACTGACCTGTTTCACAAGGTCCTTTTGTTGTGGAGCCGCCATTAGAGGAGGAACGAAACCTTGTTGTTCACCTTCATTATCCTACACTCTAGATCTCTTTCTAGACCTTAAATCATACTTTTTATGTAACTCAACTTGCATTAAATCTGTGAATTGTCTACAGTATTCATCCATTTCATCTTGATCAAAAGATACTTCAGCTTCAACATATTATCCCTCACAATATTCCTCTTCATCCTCTTCTATTGTATACATAGTAGATACCTAATCCTCGGCCTCCCTTTGGTCATCTTCTGCCAGCTCTGCAGGTGCCGCATTTATATACAACAATGCTTGAATTTGGTTTTGATCTCTTGTTTCCCTCTGCAAAATTTGTAGGGGATGTCTTCTGAATTGAGGGTTAAACCCCCCTCGGTTTTGTTGTAATTTTCTTTGGGAATTTTTATTTTCCAATTCCATCTTGGCTAATTTATTGGTTATATGCTTGATCATATTTATTATACCTTCAATTCTTAGATCTTGTGATGATTCTTATTTTTCTTTCCCCTTCTCTTGGACCGACTGTTTCCATTTTTCTTTTCCACCTGCAGTCATATTAGCTTCGATCTCTCGAGCACCTGTCTGTATCTACTCAAGAGTAGGGGCTCTTCTCTCTCTCAATTTAAAGCTAAAATCAGTTTCAAAATCCCAACAAAAACTACCTTTGCTCCTACAGGGGGGCTTCATCTCTATGAGTAAACTATTGTACAATTTGTTGAATCTTTTTACAAACTCAGAAATGCTTTCATTAGGCCTTCTTTTAATTGCATTAAAATCTGTCAATGAGTAACCATGATCTCTTTTTTCTCCCCATCTCTGAGTGAATTGAGTTTCTAAGTCTTCTTAGTTATTTATTGAACCATTTGGTAAACCTTTGAACCATTTTCTAGCCTCTCCATCTAGATACTACACAAATAGTCTCATCACAACATTAAGATGTTCTACATTTAAATTCTCAGCAAAAGTGAAAAACAAGGGTAAATGTTGTTCTACAGTTACTTCATCTTCTCCAGTGAAATGAAGAAGTAATTTGAGGTATTCTTGAGGCATGTCATTCATTGGTTGCACAAGATTTAGTGTAGCATATCTGTTAAAAAAAAAGGCTGGTGCTGCCATATTTACACCTTGGTTAACTGTTCCTTGGGTAGTTGAGGTTGATGAAACTACTGTGAAAGTGAATGAGGGTGGAGGAAAAACTGATATGGGAGTGGGTTGATGAATAATGGCAGAAGAAACAACAACTATATTTGGTTGAGCTTGAGTGAAGGTAAAAGAAACATACTTGAAAGAATTTTCTTCTGACTTAGGTTCTTGAAAATGAATGGGTGTGGAACGAGAATCTTGTTCCAAGAAAGATATTTTCTCGAAAATCTCTTCAAACAAAGGGTTATGAGAACTAATGCCAGGAGGAGACAATGTAATATCAGGTATTGAAGGTATTTCAGGTTTCCGAGACTTTTTAGAAACCAGTCTTTCTGGGTTTGGCAAAGTAGGGACTCTCTGCTGTGAGGTATCTGACCTCATGTGAGGCCTTTTGAAAGCCAAAATTTTGAAAATAATAAACACAATCCAATATTTCCTCCTCATTGAACAACTAGAGGAAATAATTTAAAAACCCAGGGAAAAATAAACTTCATTTCTTCGTCCGCGGTAGGGCGTAAAAAAATGTTGTATGTCAAGAAAAAATCCCTTAGCTGTGGTAAGGAATTAGTGCTTAAGAAATTTTATAAATGTATGTCACAATTACGATATAAAATGGCCTCTTTTTAACACCTTTGGAATTTAATTACTTAATATCCTCAATAATATGATATAATGAAAGCCCTCACAATTCCATAAACTGCTGATACTTGAATGAAACGAAAATAAGAACTATAAGAGAAACTCAAAATGATATGTTGAGAAACTTAATCTATCACTTTTAAGTTTCAGAGGAAATCATGGAGAGAGAGGAAACTTGAAATAATATGCTGTAAACACAGAATATATTACTTTAAAGTTTCATTAGGAGTTTGTGAAAAGAGAAGAGATGAAGTGAAGGATCGCAAATTAAGGTGATTTAAATCTTACTCACAGATGTAATTAAGAGACCGACTGCTACATTAATTCACTTCATTCAAAGAGGAATAAACACATAGCGAAACTGGAAAGACATACCAACATAAATAGGTGCAGGAAACTTGATCTTCTTTCATTAATTTCTTAGAAAATTCAGTACCAAATCAATAGTCATTCAGAGGTCCAAAACTCAGAACCCTTTTTCTTTATTTCTATCTACTATAATACATCAAATTAGTTGATAACTGTTGAGCTTATTGAAACTATTCAACTACCTAAACTGTAAATATTACTTATGCAATAATACAGAGAAAACAAATAAAAAACTAGAAATATTGTTCATTTTGCTGAATCTGATGTTGCTGATGCGTCCTCATGAAGTGCTGAGGTGTCCTTTCTGGTTATGATGTAGCAATTGCACAATTCTATAACGACGCCTTGGAGCCTGACTTGACCCAGTTGTCATGCTTCCCACAATGCCACTATACATTCTTCTGCGCGACTCTGCCTATGCCTCTTTATTCATTGGCCACAACTTTGCATTACCTTATCGCATACACGGTTGAAACTTTATACAAACCCCATAGACCTGTGGTTTATGGGCCCACACACGACCTGACCAATCAGAAGTAATCACACTTCGCAACTTGTTTGATATCACACGTCGACAACTATAAAAAATAGCTTAAATGGTAAACAATAATAATGCCGATGTGCGAAAATGCTCTGTTTGCGATTTAACCTCCATCGTTGATCTGCGCCCTAATCCAACGGTCCTGTTGTATTGTCTCACACCGACATCTCCCGTTTCTCGCATCACAACCAAAATAATTTACGTTACAAAGACTTAATGCTAAACTCTAAACCTACTGATGTGCGATATGCACTGAATCACTGTGCCAACACATGGCTCCTCTCTTTATCACATCACAAGTTTCTCTTCTTACCACATCACAAGTTATTTTGTTTAACTTGCGAAGTCCTTAACGCATAAAATAAATAATTGCCCATGCGAAATCGCGCTATGCCGACACGTGTCCACTTTGCAACTTTTCAAACTTAACTTTGTGATGCAACCTGGTCTGTCCATCTCTCATTTTAATTCTATGCTTTAATCTTCGCTGTCAGATTGCCTCCTTTGGGAATATTCTAAAGGTTTTCTGCCTTAACTTATTTTTCTATTTCTTCGGCTGTCACCGCTCTATAGCTCCATCTTCTCCACGCTACTCCCTGCGATAGTTCATTTTTAACTCGTGAAATTCTGTCTTTCTCCACGGTGTTAAAACCCTTCTAAGATTTATTCTGGTTATCCAATCCTTCGAACCTACTCCTTCACATCTCATCATAAAATGTTAATGTACCAACATATAAATAAATCAAAATTCTTCTTGAACATACATACTTTTACATTTTCTAGCATATATGATTTTTTAGCTGCTTTTAGAAAATATTTCAAAGGTAAATTCAAATGAGCCACAACACCACTTATGACAAAGAGTTATATTCATTGGTACAAAGTGTAAAGAAATGGAAACATTACTTGATGGGGAAATAGACCCTTATCCATATCGACCATCAACCATTACAAAAGATTAGCATAGTCACAATCAAAGTTGCAACTATCATGACACTTCTCGTATGGATGGGATTTCTTATGAAAATTTGATTTGGTTATCATGTATAAAAACGGGAATCTACAATAAGGTAGTTATGATTTCTAGGCCCTATTGTAAATTCATCTATTATACCAAGCACAATTCCATTTTGCATGAAAGTTACTATTGAGAAATATGCGTATGATAATGAATTTTCGAGATGTGTATGCAAGCTTGAGTCAAGGAAACCAAATTAAAGACTTAGATTACCATGTACATACATAGCTTTGTTGTATCAGCTGGGCAAGTTATGTATTCCACAAGGAGAAAGAAAAAATATCATAAGGTGTAGAAATTAGCTCAATAAATCAACTTATTCAATGAAGATTAACCCGATCATACATCAATTTCGAATTGCATGCATAACACATAACCTTCTTCTACAATTAATTGTCACATGCGGAAAATAACAGAAGCAATCTCACATCAAATCAATCACACATTAACTCAGTATGTATGGGGAAAGCCTATAGCTGAAAACCCCGCAGCTATTGTGTATATTATAATGGAGAAATCAAGTAACCAAACAAGTACAATACTCCTCACAAGTACTCATTACTCTCTCATGAAGTTACTCACAATCTGACTCAGTTTTGAACAAGTCCGAGGTTCAAAACTCCCCGCCAATTGCCTTGCCTCTATTGCGCAATCATGGCCTGTATATGAAGAGGTTCAAGGTTCGAATCCCCTTCCCTTGATTGCGTAATTGTCATGGAAAATTCCTCCAAGTGTAATGCAAATCCCATGCAAAACAAATCTACCAACTGATAGCTTTACTCACCCTTTCATCTACCTCTTCCACTGGTCTCCACTGAACTGATCATGCACTGTAGTGAACTGAAGTGTTCCTGAGTTGACTAATGAGTTAATATTTAGTAAATTAAATATTATTTAATTTACTCCACTCATATCTAGTTGATTAGTTAGTTAACTAATCCCAACTAGTTCAACTAAAAACAAACAGAACACAACTCCACTACTTGTCCCGTTAACTCCTCCAAAACTCCTGCCACTGAAGTCTAACTGAAGCCAACCATGCAAGATGCCATCAAACCCTAGGAACCACGTGATTCCTTGTGTCAGTTGCATGAGCCACCTCCATGACTCAAACTGAAGTGCGCCAAGAGAGGAAACTGCTGTTTATAGTCAAAATATTATTAAGGGTAAATAA
Source organism: Pinus albicaulis (assembly GCA_034641835.2). NCBI lineage: Eukaryota > Viridiplantae > Streptophyta > Pinopsida > Pinales > Pinaceae > Pinus > Pinus albicaulis. The sequence continues at coordinate 47,994 of JAXQQM020070782.1, forward strand.
TATTTGACTTCCATATTTTTAGGAGATCAGTCTAAAAATAGCCTGGGTCCTAAAAAATAGGGTCTCATCTATTTTTACCGACATGTCGCATCCATCAAGAATCTCCAAGCAGAATTCCCAAATTATGCTCCGTATGTCTAAAAATAGACATAGTCTAAAAATAGACTTTGCGCCAGAATTTGCCTGCGGGCCCACTTAGTGAAGGCGACTTCATTTCACTAAGCTCCATCATCTTGCTGCATTCTCAACACTCCCTCTCAGCAAGATATGGATTATCCGCAATCCCTATCCTGCCTCTGTGGAATTCGAACTTGCTCCTGGTGAGCGCCTTCGTCAGGATGTCGGCATCCTGATCCTCCGTGGGAACATATGAAAGCATCATGATCCTCCGCTGAACACAATCTCTGATGTGATGATACCGATGCCTGAAGCATTGCCGCCTCAACTCATCCTCCTGTCTGTACCATGAACCATATCCCGATGTGCCTCTGATATAGCGCAATACATGCTTGCCCGCCTTCCAAAAGAGCTTAGTAGGCTTAACCATAGCTTGCGAAAGCTGGTTAACTGCATAGCATATATCGGGTCGTGTATTGACCAGATACATAAGCGACCCCACCAACTGTCGATAGACAGTGGCATCCACTACCTCCGCTGAAGTAGCATCCTCCTTCCTCCAACCACCAGGAAGAGGAGTGTCAACAGGCTTGCAGCCTTGCATGTTGAACCTCCCCAGAATCTCCCGGGCATACTTGCCCTGAGAAACAAACAGTCCTCCACTGCGCTGCCAAATCTCCAATCCCACAATGCTGAAAACTCCTCCCGAAGTGCTCTTCCGGTCTGTTGGGCTCCCTGCCCAATCTGCATCAGTGAAACCAGAAAGCTTCACTCCATCCTCCTGTCTGTACCATAGACCATATCCCGATGTGCCTCTGATATAGCGCAATACATGCTTGCCCGCCTTCCAAAAGAGCTTGGTAGGCTTAACCATAGCTTGCGAAAGCCGGTTAACTGCATAGCATATATCGGGTCGAGTATTGACCAGATACATCAACGACCCCACCAACTGTCGATAGACAGTGGCATCCACTACCTCCTCCGAAGTAGCATCTCCCTTCCTCCATCCTCCAGAAAGAGGGGTATCAACAGGCTTGCAGCCCTGCATGTTGAACCTCTCTAGAATCTCCCGGGCATACTTGCCCTGAGAAACAAACAGTCCTCCACTGCGCTGCCAAATCTCCAATCCCAGAAAATAATGAAGGATGCCCAGGTCCTTCATCTCAAACTCTCGTGCAAGATCATCCTTGCATGAAAGTATCAACTGCTCGTCGCCAGTCAAAATCAGATCATCTACATACAGTACGATGATCAACAGCTTCCCCTCCACCACAATCTGGTACAGGTTTGGATCCGCCTAACTCTTGGAGAATCCAAGCCCGGTGAAGTAGCTGTCTATCCGAGTGTACCAAGCACGAGGTGCTTGCTTCAGCCCGTACAGTGCTCTCTTGAGTCGGCACACATGCGACTCACTGCTGAAGATCTCAAAACCTTCAGGTTGCTCTATGTACACCTCCTCCTCAATGACTCCGTTGAGGAACACAGTCTTCACATCCATCTGATGAATGTGCCACCCCATCTGCGCTGAGAGAGCAAGGATCGTCCGTATGGAAGAGTACCTTGCGACAGGTGCAAAAGTCTCCTCATAGTCAATCCCCTCGATCTGTGAGAAGCCACGGGCGACAAATCTCGCCTTGTACTTCTCCACACTCCCGTCAGCCGCCTGCTTCACTTTGTAGATCCATCGTGAACCTACAACTGATTTCCCAACCGGTCTTGGGACAATCTCCCATGCACTGTTCCTGATGATCGAATCATATTCTTCGATCATGGCATCAACCCATGCGGGTTCCTCCACGGCTTCCTCAAAAGAGGATGGCTCTGTCACAACACATTGACTCATAAGAGCCATGTATCCAGTGTACCGATCCGGTGACTGTCTCTGTCTGCGCTGTGCCGTAGGTGGTCCTACAACCTTCTCTGCATCCCGAGCCAGTCGCTCAGCTTCTGTAGTGCGCATGCGCCCTCTGATGGTTGGCGCTGCCTGGGTGGTTTCTTCCACCTCCTGAACCTCCTCTTGTGGCTGATCCACATCCGGAAGCTCCCCCTTAGGAACTAACAGCTCCTCATCTGCATGCAAGTGTAGCTCCCTCTCAAGCGAACACTGCATGGCTTTCTCCTCCTGGAATTTTATATCCCGTCGCACAACAGCCTTGCGACTGTCTGGCACATACACCCGATAGTTGTGAGGTGTATCAGTGTACCCCACAAATATTCCAACTTCAGCAGTTGGATCCAGCTTCCTTCTTGCATCCTTCGTCACATGCATGTAGACAGGAGATCCGAATATCCGCAAATGGGAAATATCAGGCCTCTTGCCAGAATAAGCCTCCTCTGGTGTACTCATGCCAAGAACCTTGTGAGGACAACGGTTCTGCACATACACTGCTGTATTGCATGCCTCAGCCCACAAGTGAAGGGGTAGGCCCCGATCATGCAACATCGCCCGTGCAGCACCCACGATCGTTCTGTTCTTCCGCTCAGCCACCCCGTTCTGCTGTGGGTTATGGGGTGCGATGAGCTCTCTCCGAATCCCTTCGGCGCTGCAGAACTCCTTGAATTCAGCCGAGATGAATTCACCACCGTTATCACTCCTTAGAGCAATCACCTTCTTCCCCGACTCCTTCTCGACCAGTGCTTTAAACTCACATAACTTCGCGAATGTATCGCTCTTCTTCTGCATGAAGAAGATCCAGCACTTTCGAGAGAAATCATCAACAAAGATCACATAATACCTGTGCTTTGCTGTCGAAGCAACTAAGAAAGGACCACACACATCTGTGTGAACTCTCTCAAGGATCGTCGTGGCGCGACTATCCTTCTCGTGAAAGGTGGCTTTCACATACTTCCCTAAAGTACACCCCTTGCACTGATCTGACTGCGCAAGAGTGCCCTTAGGAAGCCCAGTAGAAATCTGCTGCAGGATCTTCAAAGCTCCATGGTGAAGGTGGCCCAATCTCCTATGCCATAGTTCGCCCTCATCATCCCGGCTCACCACTTCTCCCGCCTTGCATGCCATTGCTGCGCAGCCATCTACCTGCAACTGATAAAGGTTCTTGGTTCGAACCCCTATCTTCCGGGTCTCTCCAGTAGTCTTACTGCGCAAGAAGGCTTTTCCTTCGCTGAAGACCACATCATACCCCTTATCCTCCAACATTGCTACTGAAATCAGGTTCTTCTTCAATCCAGGTACATGCATGAAATCCTTCAATACAAAGGGCTTACCAGACTCCCTCTGAAAGGATATGGTACCGATACCAGTCGCACTGTATCTACCATCATCGCCCATCTCGATGTGCACACCCAAATCTTTGTCCTCCAGATATGAGAACAAATCCCGATCTCCCGTCATATGAAATGACACACCGCTGTCCAAGAACCATACCGATCCCATCACACTTGAAACCAAGCATGCGATCAGTGAAACTTTGACAGCCACCCCCACACTTCCCAGCTCATCTCTGCACTGAGTGAACTTCGTGAGGTATTTGGCGATACTGTCGCCCTTCTCCATCTTGATGTTCCCGAGCTTATCTTTGAGCGCCAGCTTCCTTTGGTTGCTCTTACTCTGGAATAGATCCGTCAAATATTTCCACATTAAATATGGAGTAGCCTTTCCATGCAGGCTGGATACAATATGATCCTTGACGCCCTCCAACAGGATCCTTCGACATTTCGCGATCTTCTTTTGCCATGCATCGACCAAAGCCGCATCAGTGGGCTTTGGGACATCCGCATCCACGAACTCCTTCAGACCATTATCTTCTAACACTGCTTCCATGCGATCCTTCCATGCAACATAATTCGAATTGCCTTCAAGAGCATATTCGAGTCGCAAACCATTGAAAGAAGACATCTTTCAACACCGGCACCAAGAAGAACAACCTTCTGCAAAATTCGAATTCCAACCTCAAAGCTCTATCGCTTCCGATCTATACTTGAAAACAAATTATTTCCAAATCAGAGATTGACTGCAAGGGGCATTCACCAGATCTTTCACCTTACAAAGAAGGATGAATATTCCAGAGGCTACCTGGCCCGCATGCAGACTCTGTCCGAGGAAATAAGTTTGCAATCACCGTAATAGATCTCGACAATTAATCTTCCTCTTATACCATGTAGAAATTACCTGAATAAATCACTTATTCACTGAAGATTAACCTGGTCATATATCAATTTCGAATTGCATACATAACACATAACCTTCTTCTACAATTAATTGTCACATGCGGAAATAACAGAAGCAATCTCACATCAAATCAATCACACATTAACTCAGTATGTATGGGAAAAGCCTATAGCTGAAAACCCCGCAGCTATTGTGTATATTATAATGGAGAAATCATGTAACAATCATAGTACAAAAACTCTTCACAAGCTCTCATGCACTACCTCCCATGCTACACACTATCAAGCTAGATCTAGCAAATCACTTGCTCCAATCCTTAGCCACTTGATAGCCAACCTTGATTGCGTGTTTAATGCTAGGTAATGGCCTCCTTATATAGATAAACCACCAGCCTAAACTTTGCAATACTCATAGCTTACTCCACCTATCTATGTGTTGCAAATAGCAACAGTATAGTCACAACTGATAGCTAACTCTACCCTTTCATCTATCTCTTTCACCGGTCTTCACTGAACTGATCATGCACTGTAGTGAACTGAAGTGTTCTTGAGTTGACTAATGAGTTAATATTTAGTAAATTAAATATTATTTAATTTACTCCACTCATATCTAATTGATTAGCTAGTTAACTAATCTCAACTAGTTCAACTGAAATAAATAGAACACCACTCCACTATTTGTCCCGTTAACTCCTCCAAAACTTCTGCCACTGAAGTCTAACTGAAGCCAACCATGCAAGATGCCATCAAACCCTAGGAACCACGTGATTCCTTGTGTCACTTGCATGAGCCACCTCCATGACTCAAACTGAAGTGCGCCAAGAGAGTAAACTGCTGTTTATAGTCAAAATATTATTAAGGGTAAATAATATTTGACTTCCATATTTTTAGGAGATCAGTCTAAAAATAGCCCGGGTCCTAAAAATAGGGTCTCATCAAGGGTAAATAATATTTGACTTCCATATTTTTAGGAGACTGTAAATTGCATGAATAGCCTGGGTCCTAAAAAATAGGGTCTCATCTATTTTTACCGACATGTCGCATCCATCAAGAATCTCCAACTGGAATTCCCAAATTATGCTCCGTATGTCTAAAAATAGACATAGTCTAAAAATAGACTTTGCGCCAGAATTTGCCTGCGGGCCCACTTAGTGAAAGCGACTTCATTTCACTAAGCTCCATCATCTTGCTGCATTCTCAACACCGACACACCGTGCAAAGTAGCAAAACTCTGGGCAAAGAAGGTTGAACATTTCAGTTACTATATAATAGACAAATGGGTTGAGTCGGGAAAAAATCGTTTATACTACATAGTTAGAATACAACAACAAGAACAAAAAATACAAGGGACATCAAGTAGAAAATACAAATACACAACACAACTAGAAATTGAAAGGGTTGATTGAAATATTGGTTTAAGGCAATTTCTGTGTAAATGTAAATTCATTGATTCTTTTATATTGCTTGTAATGCAAAGGAAATTCTTCATAGGCATAGGAAAAACTCCAAAGAGTACTGAAATGATTATTTATGTATTTTTGTTGATGTAATAACCTGAACTGAAGGATGAGGAATCGAATGGGCAGAACGCAAACAGTCAAGCATGTTCACATCATATTCCCATGAAGAATAAACAACCATGGGGGTATTCCTATAAATGATGTTATTGTAATGAGTATATATAGGTTAGAGAATTGAAGAATGTAAGACAGTTGATACAGATAATGTGCACATCTAGAACTGATATGAAGAAAATTTGAAGGCTAGAAGGGCAGAATAGAAAGTGGAAGAAAACAGAGATGATATCCAAGTGAATAAACATTTTATTTTCATGTTGAGTGAGGGGATCATAGTCTCCTTTCAATTTTTAGCTTGATGAATTTTCAGTTGGAGTTGGGTGAGGTAGGAGCCTCCTGTAGGTTGTAGCCTGCAGAAAATTTATGGGAGTTGGAGCTTCCTTACAAGTTGTAGCTTGCAGAAACTGAGGTAGTAGCCTCCTGTAGGTAGGTGCATGCAGAAAATCAATTGTGAGAGGGAGTAGGAGCTTGCCTTTGCATCATAACACTAATAATATGTGGTTTTCTCCCTTATGGGTTTCCACTTATACCTATTTTCCATGTGCATGATTATGATGTGTTGATGTGATGTATTATTCTGCTTATTGTTTTTTTTTCACTTATACATTCTTATAATCATTCTTTCATAAGATGGTTATTAAATGAGTTGTTAATAATTATAAATAAAAATTTATTAAGTCCTTGAATGTACTAAACTAATTCACCCGCTAGCCCCCCTCTCAGTTTAGCTAAGGTTCCATCAATTGGTATCAGATCAAGTTCCTTCTATAACAATTTAACCACCAGAAGGAGGTCCTTAGTCCCCAAAAATATCTAGCTAAGAAGGATGCTCTATAAATAAAGCCCCTCTATTTACTAGCACAAACTATGCTTTCTGGAAAATAAGAATGAGAACATACTTAACATCTCTTGGATTAGAAGTTTGGGTTGATGTGGAAGAAAAATATGCACCAAGGGATACAGACACTGAGAAAGAAGCCAAACAAAATTTCATAGCTAATGCAAAAGCAATGAATGCACTCTTGAGCGGTCTAAGTGAGTAAGAATTTATCAAATTAATGCACAGTAAGAATGCCAAATAAATCTAGGGTACATTAGAAAATATTCATGAGGGAGATACAAAGGTGAAGATGGCCAAACTGCAAGCACATAGAACTCAGTTTGAAAACTTAAAATGAATGAAGATGAATATATAGCTGCATTCTTCTTAAGAGTTGCAAAATTTGTGAATACCATGATAGTCCTAGGAGAATAAATTAAAGATAGTGTTGTAGTACAAAAATTATTGAGATCACTACCACCCAAGTTTAATCCTAAGGTTTCTTCCATAGAAGAAACAGAAAACCGGGAAACCTTGATCAGGAACCAATTACTTGGGAACCTAACAACATATGAGATGAGACTTCCTAAAGGGAAGTCAAACATGAGCGAGGCTACCTTTAAGGTAGAGAAGTGCATAGAAGAGAAGGAAGGTACATGCTCATGCTCTGATGAAGAAGAAGCCAAATTTGTGAGAAGATTGGATAGAGGCGCAGGTAAGTACAAAGGTAAACTTCCATTTAAGTTCTTTAATTGTGGAAGAGTGAGGCACTATGCTTCAAAATGTCTCAGAAGAAAATAGAGAATCAGTCGAAAGGGAAAGGGAAAAGAAGTTTTAGCAATAGGCAGAAAGGGAACATATTTAATATAAAAACACTCTATGCTCAAAAAGACAGCAGTGCATCTGAGAGTTCAGATGAGTCCCCCAATGAAGAAGGGACATCAAAATTCATTTTGATGGCCAAGGAAGAGCTTGAGGAAGGTGTCCTAGAATTTGAAGAAGAAGGTGAGGTAGATCTTGAGGGGGAGTTGGTGAGTGCCCTAAAGTAAATTGATAGACTCAAACTCAAGACTAGAAAATAGAAGAAAATCCCTCTGAAATATGTAAAGGAAGAACCAAACTCTAAAGATTTTATTAAGTTTAAAATTGAACTAGAAGAAGCAAGGATAGTAGAAGACATTCTGCTACAGCAAATAAGAGAGAAAAGTCAGGAATGTGGAATATTGGAAGAAGAGGTGGTGAGTCTGAGGAAGAAATTGGAAAAGGCTCAAATTGATTTAACAATGAACATTCAACAATTAAAAGGTGTTAAAAAATTGGACAGGATATCAAATGCACAAATATATCCTCTTGTAAAGGTTGGGATATGATAAGAAGGAGAATCCAATAAGTCGAAGGTAGAGGATAAGAAAGCTATTACATTTGTGAAAGTTGTCTTAAAAGAAAACGTTAACTCCCATCAATTTGAGTGTAGGTTTTAACCCTGTACAAAAATTATCTGCAAACGAATCTTAAGAAACAGAAAATAAACAATAGCGAGAGCATAAAACATAAAACAGATATACATAGATATTTTCCCCTAGATCTCAAATCGGGACGACCAGCTTGATTTTTCATTATATTCCTTTTAGTGTTACAACACGTATATATACATGCTGAAGCATACATAAACCCTAATCCATTAACCCTGGATTAGAACATAACCATAGTTCCCTTGACCAGATCTACAAAATACCAAGGGCCGAAAACCATCATGCCCCAAAACCATGTGCAAACCCATGCACAAAACCATGGGTGGGTCCGCCCACCAAAAAATAGGGTCCAAAAAAAAAAATTCGCAGGGCGCTGCCCTGTGACCCCCCCGCGCGTGACTAGTCGTGGAAATAATATAACACATACCCAACATTCTCCCACTTGTTGTTTTCCTTCTGTAGGGGGCGACAGGAGAGCTTAGTCATTAGCCCAGCTCTGCAACACCCATTTTTTCTCTACACCAAGAGAAATTTTGAGTGCTCACAGACTTCGTTAATGCATTTGCAACATTCTTCAAAGTGTCCACCTTTACCAGCAACACCCTTTTAGCCTCAACCATATCTCTCACGAAGTCATATTGAACATCAATGTGCTTTGTCTTTGAATGATAAGCAGGTTTCTTAGCCAAGAAAATTGCACTTTGGCTATCGCAGTCTATCCTTATAGCTTGTTGCACCAACCCCATACTTGAACACAATCTCTGCAACCAAACTGCTTCCTTGCTTGCATGAGTGGCTGCCATGTATTCTGCCTCTGTAGTTGAAAGAGCCACTATAGACTATCTTTTACTCATCCAACTGACTACACCTCCAAATAGGATAAACGCATACCCACCTGTAGATCTTCTTTGGTCTAGATCTCCAGCCCAGTCTGCATCAACAAAACCACAAATGTCCAACACTCTTTCCAATCCTGGTCTTCCCTGGTAGCACAAGCCATAATCACTAGTGCCACGCAAATATCTTAAAACCTGCTTCACTGCTATCCAATGCTCCTTCCCTGGGTTTGACATAAACCTGCTCAATACTCCCACTGCATGTGCAATGTCTGGTCTAGTACAGGCCATTGCATACATCATGCTACTCACTGCACTTTCATATGGAACGCAGGACATATCCTCCTCTTCTTCTTGTGTCTTGGGACATTGTTCAACAGAAAGCTTTACACCTACAGGAATCAGAACATTCACTGGTTTACTATCCTGCATATTGAACCTCTGCAATATAGTCTCGACATACTTCCTTTGGTTTAACCAGAGCTTCCACTTTTCCCAGTCTCTTTTAATTTCCATGCCGAAAATATAGTTTGCAGCACCAATATCCTTCATGTCGAATTTGAAGAACAGTTGGGTCTTCAAATCTTGGATAATTTCTTTGTCATTTCCAATCAACAACATATCATCCACATACAAGACCAAATAAATAACATGGTCACCAATTAATTTAAAATAAACACAGTGATCGTCCTTGCTTATGGTGAGCCAAGTCCCCATATATAGGTATCAAATTCCTGATACCACATCCTTGGTGACTATTTTAACCCATACAAAGACTTCTTTAACCTGCATACCAGTTATTTTTTCCCCTTCACCATAAATCCTTCAAGTTGTTTCATGTAGATCTCCTCTTCCATATCCCCGTGAAGAAATGTTGTCTTCACATCCATCTGTTCTACCTCAAAATCAAATGCAGCAGCAACAGATAAAAGTAATCTAATAGAAGTAACTTTGGAAACAAGAGAAAAAATATCACCAAAATAAATTCCCGGCACCTGGGAATAACCTTTTGCTACCAACTGAGCTTTGTATTTCTTCACCTTGCCTTCTACATTCATCTTCTTCTTAAACACCCATTTGCTCCCGATGGGCTTCCTTCCAGCCAGCAACTCCACTAGATCCCATGCCTCATTTTTATGCAAGGATGCCATTTCATCAACCATGGCCTCCTTCCAGAGTTTTCCATCCTCTGAATCTACTACCTCCCTGATGGTTCTGGGATCATCATCAATTATAGTTAAAGAAAAATTTGAACAGAAAGCAGATGGACTATACCTTTCTGGTTGTCTTCTTTCCCGAACTGATCTTCTCACAGTTGGAGTTTGTGGCTCTTCCTCTTTTGAGTCTTCTTCTATTATAGAGTCCGATTCATCCTCCTTTAGCTCAAACTATATCTTCTCAGGTTACTTTGGTAAGACTTCATGTTTAACAACATCTTTCACCTCTCTAAACACCACATCTCGATTGTACACAACCTTCCTTGTTTCTAGGTTCCAAAGCTTATAACCCTTAAAACCATCCTTATACCAAATAAAGATGCACCTTTCAGATTTATTATCCAACTTGGTCCTTTTCTCCTTTGGAACATGTACATATGCATCACATCCAAATACCCTCAGATGTGAAATAGAGGGTTTCTTACCAGTCCATACCTCATGTGGAGTCTTATCGTCCAACGCTGATGAAGGTGATCTGTTAACCAAGTAACATGTAGTATCCACTACTTCTGCCCAGAATTCTTGTCCTAACCCAGTACCACTGAGCATGCTTCTTGCCTTTTCCATCAGTGTTTTGTTCATTCTTTCTACAACTCCATTTTACTGAGGTGTGTATGGAGTAGTCTTCTGTCGTGCTATACCACAATTCTTACATAACTTTTCAAATTCCTTCTTGCAAAACTCCCCACCATTATCTGTCCTCAGCACCTTTATCTTCTTCTCTGTCTAGTTTTCCACCAGAGCCTTAAATTCTTTAAATCTATCAAAGACTTCAGATTTCTTCCTCAAGAATATATCCATGTATTCCTTGAGAATTCATCTATGAATGAAACATAGTACACAGACTTACCCAGTGATGGAACCGACACAGGTCCAAACACATCATTGTGCACAAGCTCTAATATCTTGTTCACCCTCTTAGCACCAGAAGGAAAATTCACCTAATTCTACTTCCCATATACACAATGTTCACAGAAATCGAAATCTAGAGAGCTATTAGACATACCTTCTACCATACCATTTCCATGTAGTATCTAAAGGCCCTTCTCTCTAATATGTCCAAGCCTTTGATTCCATAGCATGGTATTTTCTCCAGAGACCACTAGGCTTTCTGCTCTACTTTCAGGAACCACAGAACTGTTGCACCCATCAATAACAATGCTACCCTAAAGCTTGTACAGAGTTCCAATCCAAACTCCCCACATTAATACCAGTGCTCCCCGAACCATCTTACTGGTATCTTTCTCGAACACTGTTTTTACACCTACAACATCCATCTTGCTTACAAAAATCATATTTCTAGCCAATGCAGGAATGTACAGAACACCAGGAAGTGTTCTAATCCTTCCACCTTGCAGCTTCATCTTGACTTTTCCACGTCCGACAATTCTAGCCTTCCTATCATCACCTAATAATACATCACCACCATCATATTTCTCATACTCGCAGAACCACTCCCTATGGGGAGTGAAGTGAAAGGATGCACTCGAGTCAATCAACCATGACTCATGATCTACATGTGTATTTGAAGAAGAAGCCAAATACACATCCCCACCTTCATCCAAGGTGGTTTTTTCCTCTCCAAAAGGAGCATCATCAGATCTCTTTCCTTTCTCGGGAGCTTTAGATCTGTAATCCTTTTTGTAGTGCCCTTCCTTTCCGCATTTCCAACACACCTTTACAAACTTTCCAGGAGATTTATATCTCCCTCTAGATTTAGATCTCCCAATAGAAACCTTATTCTTGTTTCTGTTCTAGGACCTTCCTCGTAAAGATAAGGCATCTCCATTTTGGCCCTCCATATTTCTCCGTCTCATTTCCTCCTACAGCAAGGTTGAGACAATGTCATCAAAATTCAAGGTAGTTATATTACTACCTATTGAAATAACTAGACTGTCCCATGAGTCTGGTAGAGAACACAACAAACTAATGCACATATCTTCATCTAAGATTTTAATATCAACAGATGACAGCTGACTTACCACAGTATTGAAGGCGTTCATATGCTTTGTCACCGAGTCTCCATCCTTCATCCTCAGGTTATACAGCTTTTTTCGCAGGAACAATTTATTCACTAGAGACTTAGATTGGTACAAATTCCCAAGTTTGTCCCACAAATTCTTCGTTGTAGCTTCCCCAAATACATTCAACAATATCGAATCTGAGACACAACCATATTGTGCTCTTCGCCTTCCGATCCAAATTTTTCCACTCTTCATCTGACATTGTCGTTGGTTTAGTACCTGGATCTACCACGATCCATTGGTCTTTATCCACCAGCAGATCCTCCATCTTGATCTTCCACAACTCAAAACTCTGACCATTAAATTTCTCAATCTCTATCTTTCCACTACTCACCATCTTCTTTCACCGCAAGAATCAATCCTGCAGATCTCCCACTGAACAGGGTCTACCATAGGCCCGAGCAAAAAACCCCTCAGCAGCAAAGGCGTCCCCTTGAAGCCAAAACATCTCTGATACCAAATGTAGGTTTTAACCCTGTACAGAAATTATCTGCAAACGAATCTTAAAAAACATAAAATAAAAAATAGAGAGAGCATAAAACATAAAACAGATATACACAGATATTTTCCCCTGGATCCCAAATCGGGACGACCAGCTTCATTTTTCATTATATTCCTTTTAGTGTTACAACACATATATATACATGCCGAAGCATACATAAATCCCAATCCATTAACCCTAGATTAGAACATAATCGTAGTTCCCTTGAACGGATCTACAAAAAATCAGGGGCCAAAAACCATCATGCCCCAAAACCATGTGCAAACTCATGCACAAAACCATGGGCAGGTCCACCCACCAAAAAATAGGGTCCAAAAAAAAATTTCCCAAGGCGCTGCCGCGAACCCCGAACAGGGGGGGCTACTGCCACCCCTGCTGCACGTGACTAGTCGTGGAAAGAATATAACACATACCCAGCACTAAGAACAAAAATGTGGGAAACCTTTCAAATCCTCATGAGTTGCAACAAAATCCCACTACAAGGAAATCCCAGGAAACAAAAGGAGTGAACAGCCAAGCAACATTCTAGCACATATCAAATGGCTTCCAAAGACAGAATCTTCATATGAACATATGGCTATATCCCCAAAAAACCTTCTCTGCCAGATACAAATACTACTTCCATGGGTATTACTTTTGTTGTAAAAGTTTTGGTCATAAAGCCATGGAGTGTAGAGCTTATATAAGAAGACTGGAGTATGGAAAATCAAAAGGAACTATGAACACTGTTGGATTTGCTTGTGTACATAATCCATTTAGAAATACAATCAAATGATTTTTCTACCATAAAAATGGGCACAAGTATTATGAATGTGCTCTTAATGACAATCATCCATATCCTCGGGAAATTTATAGAACAAACAGTTGCATGCAATGGAAAAGGAAGCTAAATAAGTGCGATCTGGTTCTAATTTCTCAGGATCATAACAGTCAATGGTATGTGGATAGTGGTTTCTCAAGACATATGACTGTAGACCGAAGAAATTTTGTAACATTTGACGAAAATAAATCTGGAAATGTAAAATTCAGAAATGACGAAGCAAGAAAAATCAAAGGAAAAGGCACAGTTAGCCTAAATAATGGAGGAGAAGAGGCTCAGGATGTCCTGTTTGTAGATGGCCTCAAATCCAATCTGCTAAGTGTTACTAAAATTTGTGATAAAGGGTGTGAGGTCCTTTTCAGAGCCCAAGATTGTGAAGTAAGGTCAATCACCACTGGAAAGTCCTTGGTTAAAGGTGTTCGAATAGGAAGTAATTTTTATATAGTGGAAGAGGAGAATGAAACATGCCACATCAGCAAACTTGACAAATCTTGGCTATGGCATAGAAGACTGGGACATATAAATTTTTACCACATCATTAAATTGAGCAAAAAGTAAGTTGTCAGAGATTTTCCTGCAATAAAGAAGCCACCAAATGCCATATGTAAGTCTTACCAATTGGGAAGACAAACTCAAACATCATTCAAAGCCAAAGACCAATTGCCTACTATTAAACCTCTCTAGCTTGTACACATGGACCTGTGCGGACCTTCGAGAACAAATGCACCAAGTGGAGAATCGTATTTCATGTTGATAATCGATGATTTTTGCATATTAACATGGGTGGAATTTATGAGATACAAATCTGAAGCATTTGATAAATTTAATATATTCAAGGCACTGGCAGAAAATCAAACTGGATGTAAACTAAAATGCATTAGATCAAACATAGGAGGTTAATTCACAGGTGATGAGTTTGCATACCTGTGCAATGAATGTGGGATAAAGAAATAGTTTACTGTTGCATATTCACCTCAACGGAATGGAGTGGCAGAGAGGAAAAACAGGTTTGTACAGCAGATTCCCAGAGCCATGATGCAAGAAAGAAACATTCCCCAAACCTACTGGGCAGAAGCAGTACACATAGCTATTCATATCCTCAACAAAGCTCATCTCAGACCAAATTGTGACAAGACTCCATATGAACTGTGGCATGGGAAACCAACATCAATCAATAATTTTAGAGTCTTTGGAAACAAATGCTTCATAAAGAATAATGATGAGAAATTGGGGAAGTATGATGCAAGAGTTGATAAAGGAATATTTTTGTATGCATCAAAGAGTAATGGTTATAGGTGCTACAATAAGAGGCTGCATAAAATTGTGGAAAGCATTGATGTGAGATTTGATGAAGAACTACCAGACGGAACTAGAAGTACAAACTTTGTCAATCATCCAGATCATCATTATGATGATAATAAATAAAATAAATAACGGAATGAGACAATAGAAGATACAGAAATAAACTCAAAAGGGCCCTCGAGACACACTTAAAATAATCATCTAGAAGATCAAATCATTAGAGACAAAAGTGCAGGAGTCCAAACAAGAAGATAACTAGTTGAATAGACCAGGGAAGTGCATCTAGCCATGTTGTCACAAATAGAACTAAAGAATTTCAATGAGGCCAACAAAGACAAAAATTAGATAAATGATATGAATGAAGAATTAGACCAGATTGAGAAGAACAAGACCTGGAAGTTAATACCAAGACCTGTTGGGAAAAATTTCATTGGCACAAAGTGGATATTTAAGAATAAGATCAAGGAACAAGATCAAGTAATCAGAAATAAAGCCAGACTTGTATGTAAGGGATACTCTCAAATCGAAGGACTTGACTATGATGAAAAATTTTCCCCTGTAGCAAGAATGGAAGCAATTAGAATGTTTCTAGATTTTGCATGATCTCATGATTTCTAGGTATATCAAATGGATGTGAAGGCTGCCTTCTTAAATGGAGATCTAGAAGAGGATGGAACAACCTGAATGTTTTTCCCTAGAAGATAAGAAAAACTATGTTTCCAGATTAAAGAAAGCTCTATATGGTCTGAAAAAAGAATCACGTGCATGGTATTCCAGGTTGGACAAATACTTTCAAAAACAAGGATTCAAGAAGGGAGGAGTAGACAACAATCTATATATAAAGGCTGATGAAGATGAAATATTAATTTTAGTAGTATATGTAGATGACATCATGTTTGGCAGCAACAAGAATGGTTTAGTAAAAATATTTGTTGAATATATGAAGTCAGAATTTGAGATGTCAATGATTGGAGAGCTTACCTTCTACCTAGGACTTCAAATTCTACAGAAGAAAAAAGGCATATTCATTTCACAAGAAAAATACTTAAGATATATTTTAAAAAGATTCCAAATGGAAGATTGTAAACCTGTGTCAACTCCCATGACTACTAGATGCAAGTTATGTGCAGATGATGGATTTGCAGATGTAGATCGAAGACTTTATAGATCTATGATAGGAATTTTGTTATACCTAACAGCCTCTAGACCATATTATGTTGGCAATAGGACTTATGGCAAGATATCAATCAGCACCAAAAAAAAATCACTTGTTAGCAATCAAGAGGATATTTAGATACTTGCAAGGAACTGAAAATTATGGTCTATGGTATCTAAAAGGAAAAGGCCTCGCATTGACAACATATATAGATGCAGATTGGGCCAACTATGTAGATGAGAGGAAAATCACAAGTGGAGGTGCATTCTATTTGGGAGAAATTCTAGTGGCATGGTTAATTAAGAAGCAAACATTTGTCTCTCTATCTACAACAGAAGAGGAATACATAGTAGCAACAACTTGTTGCACACAAGTGATGTGGATGAAATAAACTCTTCAAGACATGAAGTTAAGCATCATTGAACCTATTCCTATCAAATGTGACAATACAAGTGCAATAAGCATAAAAAAAAATATTGTGCTTCATTCGAAACCCAAGCACGTCCCAATAAAGTACCACTTCCTCAGAGAACAAGTAGCAGAGAAAATAGTAAAGATGGAATACGTCCCAACGAAGGAACAGACAGCAGAAATATTTACAAAACTGCTTGCTAGAGAACCATTCGAATATCTAAGATACAAACTGGGGATAATTTATGCAGATGATACTCTTTAATATGATCAGAAAACAAAAAAAATAAATGAAAAAAAAGGGAAAAAAAATCACCAGCAAAGGCTACAATATCGGGAACAGAAACAGTGCAGTCGACCAGCTAGTATCAAACAAGAAGCATCATTCTAGGGGGAGAGCAGCCATTAGCCATGAACATATAAGCAAAGAGGAAGCTCAAATGTTGTTGAAGATAACTACTGATGAAGGAGTTCTCCTAATTTTAGTCCAAAAAAAATAAATCAGCAGTCTAGCAAATCTCAGCACTATACATGCAAATGAAATCACTCCCAAAGTGTTCTCCCAACATTACTGATACACCAAATGGAGTAGCAGTCCCAGCCAAGTATGTGGACAGAACTCAAGCAATGAAAAGATAGAAATTACACCAAAAATTTTTAACCCCTTTTCATTGATGTCAAAGGGGGAGGAAATGTAACCAGAGGAAGGTAGACACTTCTCAGAATGAAATGGGGAGGATGTGTTTCCATCAATGAAAAAGGGGGAGACTGTTGAAAATATTTTCATTGATGGCAAAGGAGCAGCATTATGCAGAAAAGAGAAAAGGAGCAGCTTTATGCAGAAAAGAGAAAAGGAGCAGCATTATTCATAAAAGAGGAAAGGAGCAGCAATGTGAATCAATGTGCAGCAAAGAGGCAAGGAGCAGCATTAGAGACAAAGGAGTAGCATTAGAAATATAATCTAAGGTAGAGGAGCAGCATATACAACATTAGAAATATAATCTAAGGCTAAGGAGCAACAAAGAGGCAAAGGAGCAGCTTCAAAATAATAAATAATGACAAAGGAGCAGATCAGGAGTAGCAAAGTGGAAAAGGAGTGAATAGATGATGAATTCCCCTTCACTTTGTGTATACTTGTGAGAAAATCGCAAATCTCAAATCGTTGCAGGAAATAAAATTGCAGAATTGTTGAATCGTAGAATCGCAATATCGCAAATTGCAACAGGAAGTAAAATCACATATCGCAAATCACATCAGAAGGAAAATTGCAAATCACATATCACATAAATTGCAGATCAAAAAATCGCAAAGTCGCAGAACAAATGTGAAGAGCGAAATGCAAAGAGATGACATGGCAGTGGACGTAGCAAGTGACATGGCAAGTGATGTGACGGATGACATGGACCCAACCCCACAAATCGAAATTAAATCATGATGACGTGACAGATGACGTGGCAGATGACGTGGACCTAACCCCACATATCGCAAATCACATTTCGTAAGCGGTGATAACTTTGGATCAAAGAAAAGAGCGATGGGGAAATGAGATATACAAATTGCGATAAGTTGGTGGGACCCATTCTCATATCGCAAATCGCAAGTTCGGAGGGATGATAACACAATGAATTAATTTGATACGCCAATATGCAATTCATATATGGACATGATGCATCTCTAAACTGAATTCTAATGAATTTCAAGTCTAGGGTTATGTGTATTTAGTTAATAAATCGCATCGGAGGATTGTAAGCTGTATATAACACATACCAAAGGAAATGCTAAAATGTGATATGAGAAAGGACTCGATGCATTTTCAAAGGTAAATTCTAATATATTTCAATTATGGAAGGTGTCTATAACATATAATACATAGGATTTCCGAAATGAAATATTAGATTGGATGCGATACAGTTCGAAGTTAAAATATAATGTATTTCAAGTCCGGGCCTATGTGTTTTTCTTTAAGAAATTGAGTAGGAATAGTGGAAGAGCGATATATAACAAAGAAAAGAGGGAATGCCAAAATGTGATTTGTGAAGCAGATGTGATGTAGTTCAGAAGTAAATTCCAAAGCCAAGTCAAGTCTAGGTTATGCAGATACGTCAATTATTAGAAGAATTCTAAACTAAAGTAGGTAAACTCGGGTGAGATACCTGACACAGCGTGCAAAGTAGAAAAACTCCGGTCAGAGAAGGTTGAACGTTGTGATTACTATATAATAGACAGATGGGTCGATTCAGGAAAAAACCATTTATGTTGCACAGTTAGAATACAACATCAGGAACATAAAAGACAAGGGATAGTAAGCAGAAAAGACAAATACACAGCAAAGCTAGAAGCTGAAAGGGCTGTTTGGAATATTGGTTTAATGAAATTTCTGTGTAAATGTGAATTCATTGATTATTTTATATTGTTTGTGATGCAAAGGCAAGTCTCTATAGGCATAGGAAAAACTCCAAATAGTGTTGAAATGATTATTTCTGTATTTTTGTTGATGTAATAACCTGAACTCAAGGATGAGGAATCGAATGGGTGGAAGGCAAACAGTTAGTCCTAGTCACCTCATATTCCCATGCAGAATACAAACAGCCATGAGGGTATTCCTATAAATGATGTTATTGTAATAAGTATATAGAGGTTAGAGAGTTGATAGAGATAATGTGCACATCTAGAACTAATATTAAGCAGATTTGAAGGTTGGAAGGGCAAAAGAGAAAGTGGAATAAAACAGAGCTGATATCCAGGTAAATCAACATTTTATTTTCATGTTGAGTGAGGGGATTGTAGTCTCATTTTAGGTTGTAGCTTAATAAATTTCCAGTTTGAGCTGGGTGAGGTAGGAGCCTCCTCTAGGTTGTAGCCTACAGAAAATTTATGGGAGTTGGAGCTTCCTTGCTAGTTGTAGCTTGCAAAAACTGAGGTAGTAGCCTCCTGTAGGTTGGTTCTTGCATAAAATCAGTTGTGAGAGGGAGTAGGAGCTTGCCTTTGCATCACAACAATAATAAGATGTGGTTTTCTCCCTGGTGGTTTTCCACTTATACCGGCTATCCATGTGCATGATTATGATGTCTTGATGTGGTGTATTATTATGCTTATTGTTTGTTGTTCACTTATACATTCTGCCGATTATTATTTAAGAAGTTGGTTACTAAATGAGTTGTTAATAAGTATAAAGAAAAAAAATTAAGTTCTTGAATGTACTAAACTGATTCACCCCCCCTCATTTTAGCTAAGGTTCCATCAGCAGTCTATCAAATCATCCCCTTGAGGTTCAATACGCTTAAGTTTTCCTCCTTTAGTCATCTGAGAAATAATGAAGGTTGTCTGCTAGATCAGATAGGTGTCAAGATTAGAAAAACTTACTTAATAGGTGTTTTTGAATCCTCGATGTAAATTGTCTAAAAACTTAGTCTCCTCTTCAAGCTAATCACTGGAACTGCTTATTCACCAACAACCGAATTTGAAAACTGATTTTTTTCCTTTTATTTCGGTGATTTTAAGTGATATGTTGGTTCATTTTTCCATGTACAACATATTTTCATAATGGCAAGTATTGGAACCATATACTACACCTCGTGATATTCATAATTATCTTTTAGTTGTCTTCTTTTTTTCATATTCTTTGCAATAGGTGGCTGGAGTTGAATGGTCTTGGAGTTGGCAATCACCTCCATCGCAGTATTTATGGTAGGCCTAAAGTTCCAACAGCGCTCATGCATGATTAACCAATCAGTCACCACATTAAATCATAGATCCATGATTAATTTTGATAATAAATTTGTATCTTTGACATGTGGGCACAACGACTTGGGCTGACAGATAGAAAAAACAACGGTTGGTCTTCATGACTGCACATTGACACCTAAATCTTCCATGTATGACCACTACTAAATCGACATCATTCAAATGTATAACCTTTCCTATCACATGACATGGCTCATGATTAAAAATATTTAAATCTTAGTTGATATCGGGAACATGTGCCTAACTCAAAAGCGGGTGCGATTTTTATTTTTATTTTAAACAGGGGAAGTTACCGGAAGTTTTGATAGCATCAGGGAAAGGAAAAAAAGGCATAAAATAGATTTAAAATATACTATTCGATAGGGTTAAAAAATATGCTACCAGAACTTCTGGTAGCATTCTAAATTTTTTTTGAAATATACAATTTTTTTTATCCTAAAAGTAAAACGATTTAGAGGCGAATTACTGCTAACAGTGGCATTCCTCTTCCCTCTAGCGAGAAGATGTGATTGAAGCTTGTGTGCCCCATATACCCACCTGTTCCGTTGTCCAACAGCTCTATGTCCTTCCTTCCATCCCTGATCCACTCGTTGTAAGTTGGGAGATGATTCCTAAGTGGGTTAAGTCAGGAGGTGAGTAGAAAATCTATCTGAGGGATAGGCATTAACTACGAAATGATACTCCCTGTGAAAATGGCGTTGATGTCGAGAAAGACTCTAATTCTAAGGAAAATATCGACCTCACGCAAACAAAATTAGAGGAAAAAGCCAGTGGTAACACAAAATTACAGGTGGAGAATGAAGGTGGGTTCGGGTTGAAACCCTAATCATGGCAGCAGCTATGGACTGTAAGTGCTCTAAAACTAGCCACACTCAACGTTTTCGTGAGGGGCCTCGACGTGATAGTCGTCTTGGGATGTCAGAACCTTGCAGACAACTGTACAACTGGCAGGCAGCCATGCTACATCTGGGGTTTTGCGTTTTGGCATAAGACTAAGTCAGGTTAGGATGGCCATCTCCATGTTCACAAACCCTAACCCTACTGCTAGACAGTGGTGTGTGCAAGAGATTTCGGTGCTAGAGAGGGTCCTGTGCTGTTGGAGGGTTTTCTTAGAAACTAAAGCACACAGTAAATATGGATTTTGAATGGGATTTCGTGGACTTAGAACCAGCACCGAAAGATCTGCTATTAGTCTGGGGGCACGAGGTGTCAGTGAGAAATTTGGACCGGTATATTCCGACCATTGGTGATACAGGCCAGAAGAAAAAAACTCCCGAAGGCGTCTGGGGTTTCTCGAACGGGGCTACTCTCCTGGAAGAAAGCCTTCAAAGTACATTCATCTGTGCGTGGAAGGAAGAGTACAAACCAGGGCCACTCCAGTTTTCATCATTCCCTGAGAAGTATGGAGGCGACCAGCTTCAGACAAATCGGCTAAACCCCACTCCGCCAGGTATTTCATCAATCCCATTTCTCTTGTGGGGGTTGGAAGATATAGTTGCTAGCTGTGGAATTCAGAGTTTTTTTGGTCTTAAGGGGTTTTTGGGAGAAAGTCATAGATTTCAATATCTGGGCAAAGGAGATCATTTGGAAGCTCCTAGCGCTCAAAGGAATCCACATTAGTGGTAGGGTATTTTCTTCCTCGAAAACTTCCATTTCTCGCAGGGGAGTGAAATGGCGAGCTCGGGGCCAGAGGTAGCTAAGGGTTTGTTTGGAAACCCTAGTGGTCTGAGGCAGACGGCCTTGGGTCAGGAAGGGGCCTTTCATTATATGCCTTCAGTGGAGGAACAAGGAAGGCTTTCAGGGTCTCAT
Source organism: Pinus albicaulis (assembly GCA_034641835.2). NCBI lineage: Eukaryota > Viridiplantae > Streptophyta > Pinopsida > Pinales > Pinaceae > Pinus > Pinus albicaulis. The sequence goes on from JAXQQM020070782.1 coordinate 69,929, forward strand.
AGAGAAGAAAATCGGCAAGAGAAATTTTGGGTTACTAGACAACAAGAAGGACCTCTAGGAGCAAGATGATCTTCATGGGAGGTTTCTCATCACTTTGAGGAAGGGCAACCCAGGTCACCCATTCTTGAAGAACTAGATGCTATCGAAAGGCCACTGGAAGGTGAGGAAGGTGGAGGGAATGGGGTTGTAGGAATAAAGAGAAAAAATACCAAGTTGATCAGGAAAAAAGAAGAGAGCCCATGTTGTGTCTTTGGAGTGGACATACTCATTGATGAAGTAATGGAAGCAACAAAAACCATCCTAGTCGGCAGAGTCAGAGGTAGGAAATTATCTGTCAACTATATCATTGATTGGACAACCTCAGTATGGACGGATGCCTCGAGAAGCCCCACAGATATTCAAACCCTAGCCTGGGGGTGGTTTATGATTAAGTTTGAGAAGAAGGAGCACTTGGAATGGGTTTTAGAAAGGAACTGGAATTTCAGGAAGAGGCCTGTCTTATTCAGGAAATGGACGCCACTCTTTGATGCCCAAAGGGAAAAAAATAGAAGAATCACCAATTTGGGTAAAGCTACTAGGGCTACCAATACCCTTCTGGACAGACTCAGCTTTTCGATCAATTGGGAACACATTAGGTTAGTTCCTTGAAGCAGATCTATCATTCCAGCAAACCAAGGATCTGAGTGCTGCCAGAATTTTGGTCAATCTAAATCCTAAATAAGGATTAGCAGAAGAAATGTGCCTCAAATACATGGAATTTGAATTTACACAGACTCTGGACTATGAACACATGCCATTCTGATGCCATCATTGCCATAAATATGGACACCTGGCAAAGGACTGCTCGCTTGGGCACCAAATAAGAAGGAAGTAGAAAAGTATAAATCGAGGGCCTTTGAGACCCTCGACTGCAGAAGAGATCAGGGCATCAGAGGGGGAGATGATGGAAGGGGTTAATGGACTGGGTGCCAACAAGACTGGAACAACTCCTTCTGAACAACTAGCAAAGAAATTCAGCCCTATAGCTATGGAACATGAACAGTAGTGACCTCCAGCATCTTCACCTCTCCTTGAAGCAGAACTCGCTACAACTACTGCGGAGGGTACGATTATGGTCTCTTCTCTCTCCCTCTTACCTCTTTATGTACTTTTGTTTTTTCTTATTCAAAGCCTAGTCCTTCCAGGCCATCTCAAATGGAATATTTGGAAATGCATGATTTCATAGAGTCCCTGGACAGTATCATTACATCCATCCTGACTAACCCGTTGGTACCCCATCTTGTGTCTGATATAGGATCACTTCCCCCCCCCTCCCCCCTGTATCCCTGAAAATCCTCCATATAACTTAATATCCCTTATGAAAAAACATATGAAGGAGGAGGCTATTGGAGGATTGGAGTCTAATCCTATTTCGGTAGGCCCTAGAAAGGTGCGGGGTAGGAAATCCAATCTTTCCAAGGCTCAAGTCAAGGAAAAAATCGATATCACAGATGGGAAGAAGTGTTCCCTTTGTGGGGTGCTTAGAGCAACACATACCCCCACCCTGGGTTATCGATGATTATTATCTCTTACAATTGCACAGGTTTTTCTAGTCAACCCAAAAAATTAGCACTGAGGGAGCTGATGAAGTCCTACAAACCATACGTTCTTATGCTACAAGAAACCTTGGGAATGGGGGAAGAAGTGGTTGGCACTTTGTCCAGGATGTTCCCAAGGTAGTTATTCTAGGCCCTGGATGCACATGGAAGATCTGGGGGCTTGGCGTTGGGCATTAAATCTGGGAGGCTAAAAGATACATCTACATGGGGCTTTGAAAATGCCTTGGCCATGGAAGTCTACTCAAATGAGCTCTGTCACCCTCTCCTCCTGGTAAATTTTTATGGGCCTTGCTTGGATAGGGTACAGTATTGGAACAATATTTTTTCCAAATCATGCTTGAATAACTCAAACCTTATTCTGGGAGGAGACCTAATTTTTTCCCTGGGAATATCTGAATCCTAGGGTCCTTCAGCTCATGCAGACCCTCTTACGGATTTATTTCTCAACAAACTGGTCTCCTCACATCTGGTCAAGCCTAGGCCGACTTGGAGGAACATAAGAATGGGTGAGGATAGGGTGGCGAAGAAGTTGGATTGTTTTCTCCTTAACAAAGAGCTGGTGGCCATATCCTCTGTCTTTAGGCATTGGGTTGGGGAAGGGGGCTTATCCGACCACCTACCCATACTCCTAGAGATCAAAGGCCCACATAAGAAGCCGGGGGCTCCCTTCAAGTTTAACTCTTCATGGCTCAAACATGAATCCTTCAACTCTTTGTTCCATGCAAATTGGAGGATATAAAATCCAATGAAACCAGGTAGTATAAGCTAGCAATTTATGGAGAATCTAAAGAAAATGAAAAAATCTACCTTGGAATGGGCAAAGGCCAAAAAGCTAAAGGAGGAGGAATAATTACGGAAGGTAAATGAAGAAATTGACTTCCTTGAAAGCTTGGAGGGGGCCAGATATGCCTCCATTGAATCAAGGGACAGAATAAAGAACCTTGAAGCATCAAGAAGGAAAATCTTATTGGAGAGAGAGGAAAGTTGGCGCCTCAAAAGTAGGGCAATTTGGATGTCAGCTGGAGATGAAAATACAAAATTTTTCCAGAACTATGCCAAAGGAAGGAAAAATATTAATATAATTTGGGGAATGCAGACAGAGGAAGGCATTACGGCACGATAATTTGAAGACTTATCTTCTCTAGCAGTGAAACACTTCAAATCCTTGTTCAGAGCCCCTGCAGAGGCATCCATTTCTGAAGTAATCAAGGTTGCACAGTTTTTCCCTAGATATATTGACGAAGAAGGGAATGACAGTATTATGGAACCCGTCTCGAAGGAGGAGGTGGAGGGTATTCTCAATTCAAAGCTGAAAGAAAAGAGCCTAGGGCCAGATGGTTGGATGGTGGAATTCTTCCAACACTTTTTGAATTTTTGGAGATGACCTGCTTGCGACGGTGGAAGAGTCGAGAAGATCTGGAACTATCTATCAACCTTTCAACTTTAATTTCCTTTCCCTCATCCCCAAAAAGGAGCATCTAGATTCCTTCTATGATTTTAGGACAATCCCTCTTTGCTCATGCATATATAAAATCATTGCAAAAGTGATAGCTACTCGTCTCAAACCCTTCCTCTCTCGAAGTATCTCCCTAGAACAATTAGGCTTTCTGGATGGAAGAAAAATCCATGAGGCCGTGGGGGTGGCCCAGGAAACTATTCATAGCCTAAAAAGAAGTCAAAAAAGGAGAAATTATTTAAATAGACCTCTCCAAGGCATATGATAGAATCAGTTGGATGTATCTCCGGCTTCTCCTGACCCATCTTGGTTTCAGGATTGACTTCATCAATTGGGTGATGGGGTGCATCTCATCTACAAGTATTGATATTCTAATCAACAGGGTTGTTACCACCTTTTTCAATGTTCAAAGACGCCTTCGTTAAGGATTCCCTCTATCTCCCCTTATTTTTCTATTGGTTGCGGAAGGGCTCAGTCTGATGATTCATGATGCAAAAATAAGGGGGGAACTAAAAGACATTGAGGTGGTTTTCAACATTTTCATCACTCATTTGTTATTTGTGAACGATATTTTCCTTTTCAGCAATGGAATCTTGGAATACTGTCGTCGGTTAAAGGAGGTGTTTGATCTCTTCTTAAAGGCTACCATCTTAAGTATAAATGGCCAGAAATCCACTATTACAACGGCGGGCCTTTCCCGAGCTAAAGTGGGAATAATTTCAGAAGTGTTACAGTTCGAAGTAAAGGACCTATAGGACACTTTCAAATACTTGGGTTTCCAACTAAAGCCTTACTCTTATCGTATCCAGGATTGGCATTGGCTTGTAGCAAAAATTGAGTCAAGGACGAAACACTAGAGTTTTAAATAGCTATCTCGAGCAGGGAGACTAGTGTTGATTAAATATATTACCATGGCCATTCTGGTGTATTGGGCTGCCCTCTCTTGGGTGCCAAAAAGTATCCTCTCTTCAATTCATAAACTTTGCAGTAGGTTCTTATGGATAGGATCAAAGGTGGAACATGTGATCCCTTGGGTGGCTTGCGAGAAAATCTTGCATCTGAAAGCCTGGGGAGGATGGGGAATTAAGGAGCTCCCCTCCTTCACTACTTCTCTGGCTGCAAAATTGGGTTGAAGACTCATCACACTGGAAAATCTCTGCATGACAGTCATAAGAAGGAAATACATCGAGCCAATGCCAATAAATGAATGGTTGTGCATGCCAAATAAGAAATTAAAAAATGCTTCAATTGTATGTGTTACACCAATTTTTGGTCATCTAACCTATTACTATTAGATGGACCAAAGTACACCATGTAAGACCAATTTTACCCTAATTAAAATTGCTTTCACTATGAAAAATAACTTAGTAATCCTTATTTATTAAGTCTTTTATGGCCTAAACAAGAAACCCCATGAGGAAATATTAAATAAATCCACATTTGTTTGATTTTTCTCAAGGAATAATTAGTTAAACAACAGTTTAATTAATATTCCTAGTCATATTTCACCCAAAACAGGAAAATTAATTAGATAAATCATTATTTATCTTATAATTTTCTACGACTAATTATTTAAAATTTATTTAAATAATATTCCTTGTTAAATTTGACTAAATCATTTATAAATAATTGAATAAATCATTATTTATTTAATTATTACTCAACCATATCCTTAAAATAATAAATAAATCATTTATTTATTTATTATTTTATAAGAAAGGATTGACCAAAGTCAAATTCTTTTTTCCTCCAAAAAATATAATAAAATATTCCATAAAAGTTGATCTTTGAATGGCGTCATTATTTTAATTATGCACCAATATCTAGATTAACTCAATATTTTACAGAATAGAAGGTTTTTCCTATCATCCTTCACTCCTTTTTGTTGCCTAAAGATCACCTCTGACATACTTTTGGTCTGACTTTGATCCACCATCATTGTCATATTTTGCTACCATTTTTCTTGTGAGCTCCCTTTGAGTTCCATTTTCTTTTGGGTTTTCTACACCATCAAGAGAGAGGGATTTTAGATCTGAAGTGCTGAGGACTTACAAGAACCCATCCCATTGAGGGGGATTGGTAACATATTTCTATGTTCCCTTCCTAGGTGTCAAAAAATACAAAAATTCTTTAAAACAATCTTGTCTTGTCTATTGGACGCATGGTGCAACTCTTGCTTTTATTTATTGCTTAATGTCTTTTAATGCATAGATCTAGTTTTTGTACCATTTATCTTAGTCAACTATTTGCAGATCTAAAGATATTAGTAGCCATGTTTGCTGTTAGGCTTTTTTGTTATGCATGGCTAAAGTATTCATTCACTACCTTTTGATGCCTAAAGATCACTCTGGATCTATACTTTTGGTCTAACTTTGATCCACCATCATTGTCATATTTTGTTACCATTTTTCTTGTGAGCCCCCTTTGAGTTCCATTTTTGTCTAGGTTTTCTACACCATCAAGAGAGAGGGATTTTAGATCTGAAGTGCCGAGGACTTACAAGAACCCATCCCATTGAGGGGGACTGGTAACATCTTTCTATGTTCCCTTCCCAGGTGTCAAAAAATTCAAAAATTCTTTAAAACAATCTTGTCTTGTCTATTGGATGCATGGAGCAACTCTTGCTTTTATTTACTGTTTAATGTCTTTAATGCATAGATCTAGATTTTGCAGCATTTATCTTGGTCGACTAATTGCAAATCTAAAGATATTGGCAACCATCTTTGTTGTTAGGGTTGTTTGTTATGCATGGCTAAAGTGGGCCTTTTTAGTACACTTTTGATTAAGATTCATACTAACAATATGGAAAAAACACTAACTCCGGTCAAGATAATCGAACAGGGACTAGCTTGGCACGTAGGGGATGATGCACAGGTAAGACTGGGTCATGACCCATGGGTGGGTTGCACTGGGAGATATGCCCTCTCCAGAGAACTAATAGAACATCTGGAACAAAGGGGCTTCAGAACTCTGAACAATATTTCCCTGCAAGGTCAGTCAAACATGTGGAGACAAGCATGGATGACAGGGGAGGCCCTCCAACTCGAAAAAAGGTGGATAAAGGAGTGGCAGGGTTTCATTAGTGAGCTCCATAGTTCAAATATCAGAATCCAGGAGAGGCTGGATGAGCTTAGATGGGTACATGCCCCAATGGGTCTATACTCCCCAAAATTTGGATACAAATGGCTAGTGTCTCAAAAGGGTTGGGGGGAGCCGGAGTGGTGGTTTAAACCGTTGTGGGAGCTAAAGGGACTAGCAAAAACTAAATTGTTCTTCTGGTGCATTCTTCAGAACAAATTTCCCTCCTGGGACTTTCTTCAATGAAGGGGAAAGATTGGCCCCGGTTGGTGCTCCCTGTGCAAGGCTAATCTTGAATCAGTTCATCATATTTTTCTTACCTGCACATTTAATATTAGGCTTTGGACCAAAACCTTGAGGCTCCTTAAAATCTTGCAAAAATGGGAAGTTCAAACTGTTTCGGAGGCGTGGCAGAGATGGTGGCAGGCTTCTCCAAATGACAGGGTGTGGAACCTCCCACTGATAGTTGACTGTGGAACATGGATTGCGAGAAATAGTGTCATCTTTCAAGACATTCTCTTTCTCGTTAACCTACTAGCAGTGGAAGGGGTATCTATCTTTGAATATATTCCAGTTCCATCAGAATCCCAACAAGCCAAAGTCATTCAAAAGGAGATCATTAGGGGCAACATTCGGTGGGAATATTTCGATAGGGCATCTAACCCTCAAAATAGATGTGGAGCTGGCCTATCCATTCATGTTCCAACTGGGGCAAGTTCTCAAAGCGTCGATTGGCCTTGGAAAGGGGATAAATAATTTCACAACATTAAAAGCCCTTCATATCCTTCTTTGTTGGCTTTCATCCCTTGAGATGAGAGAAGTCCAGGTTTTTGGGGACTCTTTGAACATCATAAAGTGGTTTAATGGTTCCCAGAGATGTCTAAATTAAATTTCGTCTCCTTTACTAGATGAGGTGATGCTTTTAAAATCCTTTTTTAACCATATCACTTCTTGTTGCATTTACAGGGAACGAAACAGTGAAGCATACCTCCTATCTAAGGAGGGCGTTCGACAATATTTGGGGCACTAGGTAGCAACAGAGGCTAATGGAGGACTTGTCTGAATTATCAAACAGCCTCCATTCGCCTGCTAGTCTCCAGTTTTTCCTTATTCTCTTTTTTCAGTTATTTCAGATCAGTGTGGAATTGTTCAAACATGCTGGTAACTTTATACATTTTGTTTATATTTACTATTCAGCACTAAACGTATCTAAAACTTCCATGTCTCTATTTCGGATTGTTTTCCTCTAAGAGGAGATCCGGGAAACGGTTCTTCCTTGTTTTTGTTTATTGTGTGACTATAGTCTTCAAAAATTGGATCGGTGTCTACCACCTGGGTTAATTTTTTTGTGGGAACAAGTAGAACCAGTATGCTTCCATCCCTGTTTCAGGCATATACTTCCCTATCTCTAGGGAAGCTTGAGGGCTGAAAGGAGACATTATTTATCATCTTTTTTGATAGGGCTGGGAGGATTGATTTTTCTTCCTCTTAATCAGCTGCAACTCCATTTTTTCCTTTTTAGCAAAAAAGGAAAAATGCAGTTCTTTGAATGCTATATGCATATACTATGTAACTTTCTATATACTTCATAGATAGTTCGATTTTTTCTTTGGAAAAAAAAACGATTTAAAACACACTCATGACTAAGCATTGAATTATGCTAACATTGCCTCCACGGGGGATAGAGCTCTCCCAGTGAGGCTATGAGAATATTTTGTAGTTTCCGTTCCTTTTTATTGGGTTATGGAGTCTTATTATGAAACACACCAATATTTACAGTTAATTTAGGCCATCAACAGCCTTAGTAAAATAATTTTTTGAGGAAGTGCCCATTAAATGGGCCTCCAAACAGTTATGTCCCATCAAGATGTTGCAAATCAAAATTATTGTTCTGCAAAATATTAGAGATTCTGAAAGGACCAAGCCATAAAGCATCAAATTTGGAATGCTTACTTGGGCCTTAATGTTGTGCACCCCATTCCAACACTAGATCTCCAAACTGAAAATATTCTTTTTTAGTCCCTTTATCAAAGACTTGCTTTACAGCTTGCTAATATTTTCTTACCAAATGATAGTGTTGTTTTCGCTTTTGTTGCACTTCTATGATTTGATAAATTCTTCTGGTCATGTCATTTGGTTCAGCTTCATGATCTTGCAGAAATTTAGCAACATGAATGGCTAATTGGACTGGAAAAACAACCTCATTTCCATAAACCATTTGAAAGGGTGATGTATTAATAGATTTTTTTATTGTCACCCTGTCAGCCCATAAAGAAATTTCAGTTTAAAGTCTCGATATTTTTTTTTTTGCTCCAATAGCTTGGTGATGATTCTTACCAAACTTTTGTTAGATGACTCAGCCAAACCATTCCCTTGTGGATAGTAAGTTGTAGAGTGAGTAAGTTGAATACCATAATCTTCACAGAAATTTACCAATGGTGTAGCTTTAAAAGCAGCTGCCTTATCTGCTACTAGCCTTGATGGACATCCAAATCTAGTTATGATTCCCTCTAGAAATTTAATGATGACTTTATGAGTAGCATTCCTGGTAGGTATTGCTTCAATCCACTTGGTGAAGTAATCAATTGCAAAAAGAATCCAATGATGTTGTCCACTTGAAGGTGGATGAATTTCCTCAATGAAATCCAATCCCCAATGTTGGAAAGGTGCAAAAACAATTATGGGCTTGAGAGGCAAATATTTCAAATGTTTTTTACCAGTGAACTTCAGACATTTTTCACATGCTCTTACCTCAGCACATACATCAAAAAATAAGTTGGGCCAAAAATAGCCAGCTCTCAGTATTTTATATGCATTAGTTCTCTAATAATGATGACCTCCACAAAAATTACTATGCATATCAAACATAACCTTCTTAGACTCATATGGGCCAATGCACCTCAAAAAAACTTCTGTAGGATATTTCCAATATAAACAGTTATCCTTGATGCAAAATTTAATGGTTTTCAGCTTCAAAGATCTCACTCTACTTTTATCAAAATTTGGAGGAGGTTTAAAATGCTGTAAAAAATAAATGATATCCTTATACCAGCTGCACTCAACAAGCTTTAAATCTACTGCCATGTTGTCAATAGGTTCTGAAATTTTCCTTTCTAGATTTTCATCCATGAAATTCAATCCCAAAACTCTACAATTTTCTTCAGCTAGTAGTTTGGCTAATCCTTGACCTTTGATTAGCTTGGTAGGATTTATCTCTAAATAAAATTCCAGAAGTTTAGTCACCCACTTACTTCTTTTTCCATCAATATCAGGTTGAACTAATATTTTTCTAACAATAGATGAAGGTACATAGGCAATAATTTGAACATGAAAAATATAAACTCTAAAATGCTTCAGAGCTTTAACTAATGCATAGGCATTCTTTTCCAACATTTCATACTTCAATTATGCATCTTTAAGGGCTCTGCTGAAAAATGCTATGGGGGCTTCCTTTTTTTCTACATATTTTTGTAATAAAACATCAGCAATAGTATCTTGAGAGGAAAATGAGAAGATTAAGAAAGGATTTGAATATTCGGGTCTTACCAACTGAGATGCTTCAATGATAGATTTTTTAATCAGCTCAAATGAATTTCTGGCTTCAAATGTCCACTTCACTTCTTTTTCCTTCGTTAGCATACAAGTAATATGCTTGACTACTTTAGAAAAGTTGGGAATGAATCTTCTTGAAAATTTGAGCTTACCAAGGAAATACTGAATCTCTTTCTTGGATCTTGGAAGTGTTAAACCTGAATTTCAATCACTCTTTTGGGATCAATTCTCACTCCATCTTTAGAAACTAGGTGACCCAACATCTTACCTTCTTTAAGAGTGAAATTAGACTTCTTTGGATTCAATGATGTACCATATTTTCTTCATTTAACAAATACTTGTCTCAAGTGTTGAAGGTGCTCTTGATCCGAAGCTGAAAAAATAGTAATATCATCCAAATAGATGACCAAGAATTTGTCTTTTTCTCCAATGAATGCAAACTCCATAGCATGCTAGAAAGTAGCTCCGGCATTCATAAGCCCAAAGGGCATCTTTGCATACCTGAATGTTCCACAAGGAATAGTGAATGTTATCTTCTCTCGATCTGCCGGCCAAACAGATACTTGGTTGTACCCAGAGAACCCATATAACATGGAAATTATGTCTGACCCGGTTACCTTTTGAAGAATATGCTCCATTTTTGGCAATGGATAATTATCTTTCTTGGAGAATTTGTTAATATTCTTGAAATCCACACATAATCTGACTTCACCACTCTTATTTCTTACTAGAACTAGATTAGAAAGCCAATCTGAGTATCTCAATGGAATGATGACTGCAGCATCCAAAATTTTCTTCACTTCCTTCTCCATTACTGGTAATAATAGTGGATTGATTTGTCTTTTTTTTTCGGAATGGCTTAATACCATATTTCAATGGTATTATATGCTCAATGATATTTTTGTCATATGTCTTAATATTCTCGTATTTCTAGTCCAAAACATCAAAAAATTCACAAAACAGCTTGTGGTATTCAATCTTTCTTTCTTCTGATAAGGCTTTTGACAACTTAACATACCTTGGCTCTATTTCTCTACCCAAATTGTAATATTCCAATTATGCATCTGCTTCATCGAACTGTGGTTTAACTGAAACATAATTGTGATCAAAAACCTTCTCAAGTGGTACTAACCCCTTGGGAATATGATTGGTAGGCATTTGTATGATAGGTTGATCAGCAATCTATTTTTTCATATTTTTGGTATCTTAATAATCAACATTATCCTTCATGAGATCTTCATCCTGATCAATGTTTAGGACAAAAAATTCTTCAATAGTTTTAATAAATATTTTAATCTTCTATTCATCCTAAAAAACTTTCCAATGTTTGATATTATCAAGAATTCCAATTCTAAACCTAACTTCCACTTCATATTTAAACTTTATAGGTATTGGAATCTTGAATGAGCTTGCTGAAATAGAAAGTGAATCAACCAAATATTACTTTCTCGTGGAACAAAAGAAATTTTAAAGGCCAGGAATGAGTCTTCTATAATGCTCGATACTGCATTCTGGTAATCTCTGAGTCTGGGATGCTTAGTTTGATAAACATTTTTGGTCTGTTGAATAATAATTTCAACATCTCCAAAAACAGAAATTTCTGAAATAT
>JAXQQM020076978.1:0-15051 GCA_034641835.2 Pinus albicaulis
CAATGTTGAAATTTAATTACCTAATTAATATGGTCCTTGCCACTTGTCCCGTTCAATATGGACAACAATTTGGTCAATTTTGTGAATCTTTATTCCAAAATCTACCAGGCTCGGATCATTGTCATTGATGGAATCTTTTGTTTGATAGCAAAGAGAGTACCCGCTTGCAAGACAGTGGACAACAAATAGATAGTGATATATCGTACGGGTGGCACAGATTGTTGGAGAATAGATAGTGATAGATTGTACGGGTGGCGGAGCTTTTTGGAAACGTCATTAACGATAGTTCCATGAGAGGGCCATTGGACATGAAGGTTAATGGAAATAAGAATTGAAAACCTATGGGATTTTAAAATTGAAATGCAACCCAGTAAAATATGTCATGATGTATTTCATTGAAATGCAACCAAGTAAAATATGTCATGAAAAAATACATCAGGTAACATTTTTTCTTGAAAGTTTTAATATAAAGAAATTTGGGGAGCAGGCATAAGCTGCACTGCAACATTTGCTTAAATATTGTATATGATAATCATTTTTAACTATATAGTTATTAATTTATGAAAATGAAGCAAAACATTTCTATGGAAAGTTTCAAATAGGCACAATCAACAATATACATATGCGTATGGTATATTTCTTATTTGTAATACTTAAATAATTATTGAATTATTTGGTTTTGTGGTTTATTTTATTAATTTATTAGAGAATATTATTTTTGTTGAGTGTAGTTTAATTATGTGATGTTTTGGTGTTTTGAATCAAATTTGACAATATAATGTTGTGATTTTTTGTTATTTAAAATTTAATTTTAAATACACAAATAAAAATTTGGTATCTTTAAAAAACTTCTCGATCTTACAAATTATACATATTACAAAGATAAAACTAACATTCTAACAATTTTTTTGAAATTCAAATAAAACAACCAAAAATTTAGCTAAAAAATAACCAAAACATTTTCAAGTTAAACCAAGTTGGAATATCTAATTCCTACTTGTCTATGGTTGTAATTCTATATTTGAGGAGTCTGTTCCTAGATAATAGGAGGTAGCTAGAACTATATTCATTCCTAGTTTAGTGTGTGGTTGAGAGTATCTCTCAACCACATTATTGTGCATCCAAGATAGATTTCCTATCTTGAGACTATTTCATGTATAAATATGTGTGTAATATTCTTGATTAAACATATAGAATTTGAATAGAGTTTGCATACTGATATTTTATCTTGGTATTAGAGCCCAGAAGGGCCTAGACTTTGGCCCCTCCTGAGCTGAGGGAAATAAGAGTATATCGATATTTTTTAGTCTGTTGTTTGTCCATTGAGCTGGTTATGAGGCCTGTGTGTTGTGAGGCGAAGTGATTGGAGTTGCTACTGGGATTGGACTCTGACTCTTTGTAGTTTGTCACATGGCCTCTAGGCGTGGAGGAAGACACAGCCACGACATCAAGATGAGCGGAATTATGGTACAGGAGGGCCGAGCTGCGGAAATGGAGCTGCAGAACCCTGGCTTCTGCAAATTGTAAAGCAAATAGTGTAGTGAATAATAACAGCAGAAAACTCATTATGCGAAGGTGATCCGTGAAATGAATTCCAATGGGTATGGTGAAATAACACACAGATTATCAAATGGTAATTGATATTTGATCCTGGTAATGCTCGCAGAAAGACGCTTTGCCTGATGTTTGCAGATTATGAGTATATTTTGAGAGAGTTGCAGAGAAAAGCGAGCCAAGATGAACTGTGTGAGGTGAGGTTTGTTTGTTTGTTGGCATCGATATGTATAGCTACGACAGTCCAAAGAAGCTCGTCAATGCGAAACAGAGGGGAAGCCTCCCTGTGCTTGACATGTTCTCACTCGGCGAATGGAGCACTGTTGGTGTTGGCAGTACGATCTGCCGATCCTAGTGCACAAAGAAGATTTCTGCGCAGAGGAGACCTGATTTTTTTTTTGTGTGTGTGGTATTCGGCGTTGCAGAGCCGAGTTTTGATGCTTAGAGTGAATAAGCAACCGTGAATGGGCAGCGGTGAGACAGGGCAGGAACATCCACTGTTCCTTTAAGTCAGGAACTTCTTGCTTATTGCCTCAGCTCTCCTGCTCTACTGGCTTCTGTGCTACGTCACAGGCATGGTCTTGCGAATCAAACGTATGAATGAGCAAATCGTTGTGGTGCTGATATCTTTGATTGATGCCTTTGTGACTGAGATTGATGATGAGGTCACTGTTCATCACACTGCACGTGCTGGTGATGTAAAGCAATTTGTGAAGCAATGTGTTTCATGATGGATCACACATTGGGAAAGAAGGTCTACTATGTGCAAGGAGCAGCAGAATGGGGGAGATCCGAGATCACAGTTGGTGTCAAGGTGCCTCGATTCAGGAGAGTGGGAAGCAGTCGATTGGGCATCATTCGATTTGCGGTATTGATCTGTAAGATCCGTGGAGAGTCCATAAAGAGACACAATGTTGATGAATCTTGTTGTGATGAATCCATGTTTACATTGCTGGGTTCAAGCTAGTCGTCACCTCCAACTATATGTTGCAACAGAGGTCGATAATCTCATCGACGCAGCCGATGCCGATTCTGTTAATTGCCATGAACACGAGAATGATTCTGGTTACTAAGCATAATATGTTCTATCTTATGTTGTTGTTGCAATCAATATTGGAGCAAACGATATTCGCGGACTGTTTGGTAGTGTTTTCTTTTGTGATTTTGGACCAAAGTTTACTTTATTTGATGTTAATGGTGAGGAACCACACACGGGTATCATTGTGTCTATTAGTAATGATAATCTTGTGCTTGTTTCATGTGTGGATGATGAGAGGCTTGAATTCCAGGATGGGGATTTAATTGTTTTTGAAGTACATGGTATGACTCAATTGAATGATGGGAAGCCATGAAAGGTAAAGAATACAAGACCATATTCTTTCCTTTTAGAGGAGGACACGACTAAATTTGGAGCCTATGAGAACGGTGATATTGTCACCCAAGTAAAGCAACCGAAGATTTTAACTAATTATGCTGGGATCGAATCATCAATGTGAAATGTGGTACAACATATATGCCGCTGTAGTTGTTGAGGGTGGTATGGTGAGTTGCCTAGACGTGTCTTTGTTTGCATACCATAACAACTTATGGTAAGCTGCAACAGAAGCATGGTGAGTTGTAGCTGGGGAGACAAGGTGAAGATGAAACTAAAAGTTCCCACACATTTGCTTTGATGAAACAAATTGTCTTCGTAAATTATTTTTCTTTCATGTTGAGCCCGATCAACTTAACATGTAAATGCATTCATGTAAATCCGGTTAAAAGAACTAGATGTTGTATTGTTGTGACATTTAGCTTAGAAAACTATTGTCATGAGTATGAATCTATGTTGGAATTTGCCATTACAACAATAGACAAATTTATTTGCAGGAATGATTTACTACCAGATATGATGAAGACATGACAATGAAAATGGCATCAAAGGATAGTGCTTGGAGGTACATCAGAGATTAGAGGATGATCAAGTTTGTTTGTGCCCGGTGTGATGGAAACAGATTGTGGAGACAGATCTGCATGTTCAATTGCGAGGAGATTAGCTGGACAATGGGTCTTAGTTGTTGCAGTATGTCACCGAGCATGAGGAGGCATGCTTGGAAGCAGTTACCAAACCTTGATACTATGACCAAGTGAATTTGTAGACGACGGAGGATAGGACCATGGAGTCCTGGATTAGTGTTTTGAGAAGGGAAAATTGTTTCTCTTCGTATGGTTGTGAGTGCCTATGTCTAGAACATCAGTGCTGGAATGCACTGCATTGAGTCCAGTTGAAAATTCGTCAATCCGTTTCCTTATCAATGGACCCCTCACAGGTATCGTTGGTGAAAAATGGCTGCTAGTATGTTTGGAAAATAATCATCTATGGGTAAAGATAGAGAAATTAAATCTGAAGAGTTTATGTTTTATTTAGTTTCTTGGAATCATGTTTAAAGTTATTGAGCCTAGCTAACTCAATGTAGGTAAAGTTATTTTGTTAGAATTCATGACTCTAACAAATGACAAGATAAGCATGGAGTTCCAAGAATTTATTTGACAAAGACAAGGATGCCCAGGGTGTGAACTAGGAGAAGATGAGGTAATGAAGCAGCAACAACTACTATGATGGACAACAAAGTAAATGTTTGTTTGAGTTAGTGTGGATTTATGGGATAGACTCCCTAGCATCTTATAAGAAAGTTTAGGAAGATTTTGTAAGTGGTCATTGTTATGTACTTGGAAACTCCAAAAGTTGAAGTATGGAATGTAAGCCTTGCAAAGGCATGTGTAAAGTTCGTGGTAATCTCAAAACCACCTTGTAATGGTTTATGGTCAGTAGGAAACCATCTTTTGTCACTGTCAAGTGATGGTTTGTGGTGAACCAGAAACCACATACAGAGCCTTAGTGGCTACAGGATTTGCCAGTGGTGGCACATTTATGTTTCGTATTTGCCCGGTGGTGGCATATTGAAGTTGTAGATTTGCCCGGTGGTGGTAGATTGGACTTGCCCGGTGGTGGCATATTGAAGTTGGCGGATTTGCCCAATGGTGGCAGATCGGACTTGCCCGGTGGTGGCATATTGAAGTTGGCGGATTTTCCCGGTGGTGGCATATTGAAGTTGCGGATTTGCCCGGTGGTGGCAGATCGGACTTGCCCGGTGGTGGCAGATCGAAGTTGTCCGGTGGTGGCAGATCAGATTTACCCAGTGGTGGCAAATCGGATTTACCCGGTGGTGGTAGATCAAATATGTTGGAGGTTCAACACATGCGATTTTCCCGGTGATGGTGGATTTGTAGATACAGGTACATATATGCAGTGATAATGGTTGACAGAATCATGTATGCGAAGGACATCCTACGAGATTAGCAGTTGCAGCGGTTGGTACCCATGCATTCCGGTGGATGGTTGCTCCTTTATATGGACGTCGACATATCCTTTGTTATGTTTGACCACAAAAAAACTTTGTGAATTAACATCACGACAAGTAGTCATTAAGGGGGGGAGTTGGAATATCTAATTCCTACTTTTCTATGGTTGTAATTCTCTATTTGAGGAGTCTATTCCTAGATAATAGGAGGTAGCCAGAACTATATTCATTCCTAGTTTAGTGTGTGGTTGAGAGAATCTCTTAACCACATTATTGTGCATCCAAGATAGATTTCCTATCTTGAGACTATTTCATGTATAAATATGTGTGTAATATTCTTGATTAAACATATAGAATTTGAATAGAGTTTGCATACTGATATTTTATCTAACCAAACATTTTTTTTATAGTTTTGACAATTGAGAAGAATAATTTGGAAAAGAAACCCAATATATCCCTATATTTATTCCTATTTTGATTGTGTTTTAAGTTTATTTATTCCTTAATTTAGATGGCCCGAGGATTTAAGTCAAACATGTCTGAACACTTTAAGGGGTTGTGAAATAATTATAAATTTCTCATTGAACCAACTGCGTAATGTCACGTATACAAAGGTCCTTGTTTAAACCAATTACAATGTCAGTGGTCTCTGTAAATAAATGAATTGTTGTTATTAATATTGAGTTTTTTTTTTTTTTAAATTAGGGTTCGGGTCTGTGTATTATTTTTAGAACTAGTTTAATTATATGAAGTTTTGATTTTTTTCCATTAAAAATTGGTGGAAATAAATAATTGTTTTAGATGAAGTTTTTTTATTGTTAAAATGTATTTTTGGATGCACAAATAAATTATATATTTTGAAAAAATTATGAAATATTTAAATTATATAATGTTCATAATTCAAATTTGTTATTCCAACAAATTTCTATCACATTAAAAAAAAAAAAAAAAAAATCTTAAAAGATATTAAAAAATAAAACATTTAAATTATACAAATTTCATAACTCAAACTTATCATTCCAACATTATAAAATAAAACTAACCGAAAAAACATTACAAAATAAAACTAAAACTTACTTCTAAATTTTTTTATACTTTTCTATGGTACATGTGAAACTATACTTAGGAGACATATTTTTTTTAATTGTACTCTACAGTTTCAAGTCTTTATGCAATTTAGAGGTATTTATTGTTCGTTGACATGGAGTACTATTACGTCAGTTCCAATCAAGCCTAAAAGGATGACATCACTTGCACTTGGGGTGGTTTCAATATGCTTCGTCTTCTCATTGGTATCTATCAGCTTGCATCATAGCATTTTGGTGGCTCTCCTACTCCATTTTGGGCACGTCAAAAGGTCATCGATCTTGTCCTTGCCTACCTATCATTTCCACGTTGTAACCAAAAAAAATAGTGACTACAAAGAGGTAAATGAAGTTCCTTACGTCACAAGTTCCTTTTACAAACTTGCAAAGGTAATAAGCGATAATAGCAAGGTACGTTTCTATTAAAAGAAACCTTATGAACCGATTTGGCACTCTTATGTACTTGCTTGGGATTAAGAATTCAAATCCATGTATAGACCAATGGCACGAGTAATACATCAATTTCAATGATATAATCAGTCATCCAATTTCAAAATTGATTAATGTAAACTTTTAAAACATGCAAAATTTTCCAATTTATACTTAATTATTGATTAATTAAATACAACATATATTTTTTTAGTGGCATGGATAATAAAATTATGCTCAGACCCAAAAAAAAAATCATATATATAAAATTGCATGACTTTTCCAATTAGATGTGAGCGTATTCCACTACTTATTTGTTAACTATGGAAGAGAATGGAGATAAACTCATGGATTTTTGAACAATTATAATGTTAATTTAAGAATCGAAGGTTGTTAACCATAGGAATTAGTAAGAGTATTTTTGTTATGTGCTAGAGTAGTGATTTAGAATTTATAGAGTGTCTTGAATTCAAGAAAGTGTAAATGATGTCGATTCAGATATGGATGGTATTCTTAGTTTTTGTTCTAGACTTACCACATTAATCTGGTATGCATCCAAATTTCAATGTCAAACCTTCAAAGCCATATATTTCAACATTATTAAAACTTAAAAAATTCTTAAAATTCAATAGCTTAGATTCAAAACATTTAGTGCCAATACCAATTGACTCCACCACGAACCTACAAATCAACCATACTTGAAAAACTGACATCTCTTCACTGGTAATTTTCAATGTTGTACAACACTCACATCAAGCTAAGTGGTTCATGCTTGACTAAATCAAATGAATATTTTGCAACTCTATGATTCAACCATAGGAACCAATACTCTCCAATGAGGTTATGATGTCAAGGGACACATATGAAATATCAAATATATTGATTCTAGGCCCTCATAATTGAATTTACCTTAAAATGGGTCCAATCACCCTAAACACACAACAAAAGAACTCAACCAACTGAATTTGTTTGTATGTAAAGTAAAAATGACAAAGATATAATAATATCTAATCAAAAATATTATCATGTATATAGGATGTAGGAGGCATGAATACCCTCATGGACAATGGTGGGGGTCCAAGTAGAATAGGTGGGTGACCACCAATATCCACCTAGATCAAGTGGGTCATATCCAATTTATCCCATTGGATTGGCTAGACATGTTCAAAAAATGGAAAGCCTCCTACACTCTTACTAGAAAGTCTGATTCAGTATTAATTAGATGCTTGACAACCATCCCTAAATATCTCTGTTGGGAAATTTGGCTTCCCCGCAATCAAGTAATCTTCCAAAATATCAAACAAATTCTACCACAACAGATGTGAAGGCCACTCCATAACTTTTTTAAGTCATCTCTCATTAATGAGCCAAGGAGAAGAGGAGTTTCTAAAGAACTCTATAAGTACAAGTTCAAGGAGAGCTAAAAAATAGGAAGATGTAAAGCATTGTTATGTTGTCAGAATTGCCTCGTAGAAATCAAGGATTTCATTGAGAAGAGGATTTCATCATTGAGACTGTCTTCATACTTCTTTGAGAGAGAGATGAAGCTTGCAAGGAGTTTTAGAAATGAACTTCCTTGTTGAGGATATTTTCCTCCAATGATTTCAACATATGCAACCTTAGGACCATGATCTATATCAAGAGTGTGTTCATATGCTCTCGCAAGTATCTCCATATCGCCCTCTGGGGCCACGACATCTTCATAAGGTTGTAGACTTCCTCTCGAGCCTTCCTTTGTTTTTTCTTGCTATTCCTTGCAAACAAATAGTGAATAGTATGTTGCAAAATGGCCATAACACATAGAATTTACCACATTTAAAAGGTACTCCTTCATATTTTAAGGCTAAAATATTTGATTAGCTCCTCTTTGAATAACCAGTGAGTCTTCCAAACCATCTCACAAGTCTAAACCCACAAGGATGTTGGCTACTTCATAAAAGATTCCCTACACATTTCCAATAGCCATAAAGACTTCATTCAACCATATAATTATTGGATGCCATAAAATACTAACCCACATGGTCCATTTTCCCAAATATTGCATCCAAAAATGGGTGCCATATTTTTAGGTGCAAGGGTTAGGCTCCCTACTTCCACCATTCTTAGAGAATCCTCTCCACCTTAGTTGAGGATAAAAAAATCCACACCAACTTACCTTTAGTCAAAGAGCAACAACTAAGAGGAAATCAAACCACTAATTTTAAATTCTCATATATTCAATCTCTGAAAGTGAAAGCTTCCATTTTTCTATCTGGAAATTGCTTGAGTAGGGCTAAATTAGCATGTTCTAGAATCTAATACGAGTTTTTTGTTTCCCTCGATTGTAAATTTATTGAGTCCCATTTACTTTTGATGCATTTATGCCTTTTCAACGTTTCATTAATCCTACTAGTGCCCACAAGTTCCATTTGTTGAGATCCTACCAAATAACTATTAACCAATATTTTTTGTTTCTCCTCGGTAGGATAACCTTTTTTAATCAAACAGATCATGCTCATTAATTCAAAATTTAGTAAAGGCCCTATAAAATTTAAACTCACATCTTGGCTCTTGCCCCCAATAACATCGTCTAAAATATCATCTTCTATGACTAATTTTATCAAAGGGCCCCTATCTAGAAATCTCCATAGACTACAATTTTGGGTCAAATTATTACCATGGAATGTCAATTCGAGAGGGTAAATTTCACATGAATTTAAAATATAAAGGAAAATCCTACCTACAAATATTAAGTCTATATTCAATTGCAGGCATTAAGATTTTTCCCTAAAACTTGAAGTGTAATTTGGTTTATACCTCTTTAACATAACATGCTCATGCATTGACTTTCTCATAGCTTTCCATTAACCTACTCTTGACAATAAGTTTAAGTATTTTACAACACCACTCATGACACCACTAGAAATATCCTTGGCCACTTTTTCGATTATCACATTCATTCTTAAAAGGGATTTTAAAATTGTCAAAAATTGAGTTAATATATTATAGATATTGGTGGTTGGGATGTGAGATAGGAGGGAGTTTTTACGTATTTGAGGATATGAAATGGGTATCTGGTAAAAATAGTGATATCTAGTAAACATAGAGTTTTTTATTTTTTATTTTATTTTTTTATACAATTTATTGGAAATATGTGTTGGGAGGCTAGGTTTAACAAGAGCACTTTGGGACACCCATAATACATAGAATAGATGTTGATGGGGTGTATTTTTAAGCTATTATGTGATGTGAAGGTCACTAGTTCGAAACTCCATGGGAAAAAATTCAGTCATGTTAAGGGATGGTATGGCCGAGGCAGGGTGTGATCCCCGGGTGATTTTGGCGGCTTAGGTGCCCCTGGGTCGCAGTTTCTCAAGCCATAGGTCACTCGACAAGAAAAAAAATAAGAGCATTTTGGGACATATTTATTAATACCTATTGAAATTAGAAGTACTATTTAATATCTCATAAATAATTATGCAATGTCATAGATTTATGAAGTGAAGACCCTGTGACCATCTAGATCAAATTCATTGCCCTACCAATAAATCATAAATTCTTCCTCTATACAAGTCTTGGAGGCCTATAAAATCTGTAACCTTTATGATAATAATTATAGGTATTTATCTAATTATTAATAAAAGTTGTTCTATTTTTTTTATCAAAATTTAAAAGTGATATAAAATATAGATTTGTATTGTTTAATGATAATTTGGTATATTGTTGAAACTTAATCATTATTTTTTTTATTAAAAAAATTCATGACCATTTACATAAATTAATTGCTTGTCCATTTTAAATTTTAAGAATTTACAAGTACAAAATATTATTAAATAAGAGGAGTTTATAATAATTAGCATAGATCCATCTTAACTCGAGATCTACCAAGTTCCAAGAGGGATAAAGTCTCTCAAGATGCAAACCTCTTTTTTATTGCAAAACATAAAGAAATGTTTGCACCTCAAAAGATTTGATAGATCTCGAGTTAACATGAATTTATTATAGTTGTGAACAACACACTAATAGAATGTTTTAATTATAAGAAATTTTTAATTTTCAATTGTTTTATATACTATATAGAATTATTTCTCTCTATGCACACACACATTACCTTTTCTTGAATTAAAAATAATAGCTTATCTTGAACTAAAAATAATTTATCCTAGTTGTGAACAACACACTAATAGAATGTTTTAATTAAAATAAATAAATAAATAAATAAAAATATTCAATTGTTTTGTATAATATATAGAATTATTTCTCTCTCTGTGCACACACACATTACCTTATCTTGAATTAAAAATGATTTATTAATGGAATAAGAACACACTCACACACACACACACATCATGTATATTGAAATATTAGATTTATAACCCACAATAAATCTTTTTTTTTGTTATCAATATTTTTTAAATATTATATATGAATTACATATTAAGAATTACACATCTCCCTTAACATGTAAATTAAAACTATAACATTTTTTTTTTAATTTAAATTATTTTATTTTTCTTTATATAAAATTCATATAAATTTATGTTATGTATTGATGCGATGGATTCATAATACACAACACAACAAAACATATATCGCAAAAGTCTGAAAAATGAAAATTTTGCTATTAATATATATTTGTTTTAAATATTATATGGCAATTGAACATATAATGAAGCCATGTAGGTTCATCTTAACTTTACATCTATCAAGGGAAGAGAGGGATCAAATATCTCAAGGTGCAAAACTATTTTTGAGTGCAAAACTTGACCTCTATGGCCTTATAGATCCAGATTTTTTTTATTTTTTATTTATTTTTTATTATGTAATTTGGCCAAGTCATGTTTACATTTTTTTTTTCAGAAAGAAAAAAACAACTGTATTCTATATTAAAACGAAAAACCAGCTACACCATTCAAAAGTATTATGTGCACCATTCATCCTTTCCTAGACAAATATAGATATAGCAGAATTATCATATTTAATGAAAATCTTGACATTTTCATTCTATCTAAAAAAAGAAAAAAGTTTATAATCAACCCCATTGAGTTTTAAACCTACTCAAAATACTTCTACACATAAATTGTGCCAAAAGAAACAAAAAAAATGTACAACAATATAAAATAAGGCATTTACACACTTTCTTCGACTAATTGGACAACATCCATAGTGTTGGTGATGTATATGAAGCCCGACGGATCTTTGATGCCTCATTTGGAGAGGGCATCTGCAATATTGTTGGACTCGCAGAAGCTATGAAGTAAAGTGTAATTGTCTAACCCCTGCATCAAATTTCTCATCCTCTTACACTAGCCTCGAAGTTCAGGAAGATCCAACAAGTAGTTACCCTTGGAAAATTCCAAAATAGACCTAGAATCCCCATGAATGTTAAGTGTATGGATCTGCATATATGTTGCGTACCATAGAAGTTCCCATAAATAAATTAACTCAGCGCAAGTGTAGGTGCCTCGTTTAGCATACCAATGTAGTTTGAAGACTATCTTATCATTTAACCAAAGCCATGCACCGCATCCGAATTCATCCCTTTGAGACGCACCATCGAAAAATCCAACAGGGAGGTAAATATGTGGAGGGCTAAGTCATCATGATAAATCTGATGTTGTAGTACTCCTAGGTGTGTAACTCTCCAGCCATGATAACGATTTAGATATAATGGTAATGGAAGAGACATGAACCCCATAAAAAATGCACTGGTTTTGTGCCTTCCAAATTTCCCAAATAGTATAGATTGGGATGAACATAGACTTTCTCCCCACAGGAGATACCTCAACGAAGATGGTGTTCAAGAGATAGGAATGAGAGTGGAGGGATCCTACAACAGGTTAGTATACAATACCAAATAGACAAAGAAACCTTGCAATGCAGATGTAGATGAGTTACCGATTCCAGAGCAAACATACAGAAATGACATAAACTCAGACCATTCATTCCCTTCCTACAATAATTGTCCCAAGTGAGGATTTTGTTCTTCCATGCGAGCAAAGAAAATATTAATAACTTAATAGGCACTTGGGACTGCCAATAGTGCAGGAACCAAGTTATGGTTTGGTATCCCATATCTAGACGTGTGCTAAATAAGTATAACTTAGAAACCATATTCAAATTGCGATGAAATTGCCCTTCCCATATGTTGTAAATAGGTCTGCCACCCAGCTGCGAATTGGACTGGTAATCCAATTTCCCCCTGGTTTTTCCACATTGGGGTACCATGTTGCCATTCCCGAATCAATTGAGCGAGGAAAAAAATCCCCTTTTAATGTAGATCCCGTACCAGGGCCTGGTCCGAGACCGCCTTCTGATTCATACCCAATATACCATCCTTACCAATCATAATCCTTTCACCAATACCAAGTTTCCATTTGATACGGAGAAAAAAGAGGTCCTCAACCTTTAAAAATTTTCTCCAAATAATTGAGCAACCTGTAGGACCCAAATGACATAACTAAACAAGTAGGGAAAGAAGCTTGTCTTGACAATATTTTTATCGAAAAATCTTTTGAACTAAACTTGATCCATTTAGATAATGCCACATAGATTTAATGATAAGAGACTTACCCAAGGATTTTAATTCCATGATCCCCCAACCATTTAAATCATATGGCAGAGCCAATTCCTCCCATTGGGCTAAGTGGAATTTGTGTGCAGCACCCGAGCCAGACCATATAAAATGAGCCTTAATCTCCTGAAGGGAGTTGTAGACCTTTGTCGAAAGAGAGAAAAGATGGATCCAATATGTAGTTATTTGTGACAAGACCGACTTCAAGAAGGCCAGGCGATCCCCATAGATAAGTGAAGATGGGACCATTTAGACAGCCTACAGTGAAATTTTGAGATGATCCATGCCCAATCCACAAATTTATATTTGTTTGGACAAAGGTGAAAGACCAAATATTTAATCCCCTCCCCAAGAAGTCGAAGACCAATATCAAACAATGCGGTGATACGAAAGATATCATCAGTAATCTCATTCCTGTAAATAAGAATATATTTGTTTCCATTTTCCACCAAACCCGAAGCCAACCCATAACATTCGAAGAGATTAAATAAGATCTCCCATTGTGAAAGTGATAACTTACTAAATGTAAGAATATCATCTACGAAAAAAATATGAGTGATACATACTTCCGGACCCATATTTATACCTTCAAAATTCCTTGCCACCTTTTCTTGAGATACCTTGTGACTAATTTTTTCCATAATGAGGATGAATAACAGAGGAGATAGGGAGAATCCCTGTCTTAGACCCCTACCAGCCTTAAAAAAATCCAAAGGAATACCATTCACCATAACAACAAGCCAAGAGTGTGTCACATAGGCCATGATCCATTCAATGATTAGAATGGAGAGACCAATTTTTTGCAAAACCAACCGTATAAAGGCCCAATCTACATAGTCGTATGCCCAATGTAGATCAATATTCACAGTCAACACCTTTTTTCTCTTTGAATGAACATAGTGGAGCACTTCTTGTGTGATGGCTATCACATATGAAACCTATTAGATAAATACCCGAACAGTTACGGCGAGATAAATATCCATAGGCTCTCCTTGATACGACCTGCAATCTCCTTGGATATAATCTTGTATGTCATGTTGCATAAATAAATCGATCGGAACTCTAAGAAAGTATGTGGATAAATTACCTTGGGAATAAGGGAGATGAATGTCGATTTGATCGATCCCAGAATGTTCTTGCTGATTCGAGATTCTTCCACCATCGCCAATAGATCCACTTTCATGATATCAAGGAAACCAATGAATAGTTCAAGCATCCACCTATATGGGCTAGGGAAACAATATTTTGAAAAAGAGTGTAATACCGATAGAAATCCTCAATTGTTACCGGTCAATATATCATCTCCTTTCTCGCTCCATCAAACATGACAGGGTAGTTTTCAATGCCCCATAACATATCAGCCAGAGGGACATCTATATTAGCCACAATTTTTTTTGAGAAGAATGACACAACTTCACACCGAATATCCAGATCTGTAGTGGTGAGGGATCCATTAGATCATTTAATTTCCAGATGGTGTTCCAACTGTGCCTTTGATTCAAAAAATAGTGGAAGAAATTCGTATTTCAGTCACCCTCACGAATCCAAGTAGCACAACTCTTTAACCTCTAAGTAGCCTCCTCCAAGAGTAAAATGTGTTTCCGACGCAATTCAAGAATCTAAAGTATGTCCAAGATATATTTTGAGGGAGCATGGGAAGCAAGTTGGTCATACGAGGAGTGTAATTCCTACTTGATGGAGGAAATCTCTTATAATAATGCATCCTTCCTGGCGCGCTCCCACTTTCGAACCCAACCTTTGAGCCGTGAAAGTTTCTCAGAGATGAGAAACATGGGAGATCCGATATGTCAAACATCCGAGGAGCACCAAGTCGAGTAAACAAGGTGTTGGAACGTTGGGTCCTAAAGCCAAGTCCGGTTAAATTTAAAAGGTATACCCTTTTGGACCAATTCCAACTGCCACATCAACATTATTGGGTAATGATTGGATATATAGGACACTTCCACTCGTGAGCGAAAATGCCCAAAAATCTTAAAGATACTTTCATGGACTAAAACTCGATCCAATCTTCTCCCAATATATTGTATGTCTCCTCTTCCATTATGCCATGTTGGGGCCAAAGGAGATG
>JAXQQM020079755.1:0-16005 GCA_034641835.2 Pinus albicaulis
AGATCAATTGGGCTATGGGGTCAAAAAGGTCAAGGAAGCTATCAGATGATGATGTAAGGCTGCTGTAGGGCCGATTTGATTCAAGGTAGAAAGGATCTTTGGGCAAAATGGAGTAAATGGACATCAAGTTTGTGAAAGACGAGGATTTCAAGTGTAACTAGTTGATAGCATAAACATGTTATAGCAAGCCACACCATGTTAAATGTGGCTATGAGCTAATTAATACATAGAAATCAAAACATTCCAAACATGCATAGAAGTATAAGACCCTCTAACTTTGGGAAATGGCTATCAGACTTTGGGGAAAACACATAAGACAGACTAACAACTCAAAATACTATGCCAGAACGCCTAAACACAGTCTTTAAGTTATTGGGCACTTTGACAAACAAGCTTTCATATTTTTAGGCAAACTGCTAGATCGGGACTAGGCCTCCTTGGTTCAACAAGATGATAGGATAATCAGTCAAAGAGATAGTTTTATGGACAGAACTATGGACAATCATAGTTAAGTGTTTCGGAGAATATCACCCTAGAGGTTCGTTGGGTTACAACCTCCACATAGCAGGGGCATGCTACTTAAGAAGGACTCACACAACCATGCATGTTCAGAAAAAACTAAATAGAGTAGAATGAGAAAGTTACCCGTAGGTCCTACGGTTGAAGCAGATCCCGCGGGGTCCAAACCCCCAGCAACCGTCCTTCCTTCTTAACCTAAAAGACAAGAAGAAACAAGCACGAAGAACTGGTTGTACAGCATATATCTACTCTAAATGTTAGTGAAATCCATATAAAACATTAAATAGATCATAATGAATGCTTAAATAACAATTTTCTCATACATATAAGCATACACTAACATGTATATTTCGGGAACAGCATGGTAATTCTATATTATAAATAGCATGTACAAAAGTAACGAGTGGAGAGATCACCTGAATCCTCCCACGGCCTTCGAGCAGACCGTCGTCCGGATCCGTCCAACCCTTGCCTCGCTAAGACTCCTTCCAAACTGGTGCATACCAGATGACATATAGGGAGATGAGCATCTGAAGGAAACAAGGGTTTCCTATAATGAACTGGGAAAGTGCAGGAGGCACGGGGAATCAGACTTGGATAGGGAATACCAACAGAGTATAATATCAATAAATTCTCTCTCTCCCTTAGGCCATACACATGAGGGGTTTTTATACTCCCTCCAAGTAGTTTCAATAGTTGGAAACAGTTGGCCACGTGCTGGGGTGGTTGAACTACCTGAGTAACCATCAACCCAGCCCGAAAATAGGGAATTTTTATATATTTTTTCATAATTTTAATGGCATACGCGGAAAAGTGCAGCTGGACTTGCGTATACACGCGGAAAAGTACGGGCATAGTCATGTATGGGGATTTTTACACTGTTTTTAAGTGAATTTGTCCAAGTTTGTAGGAATGGGTGCCCAAAGCCATAAAAGAAATCATGAATCATATGAAGGTGAGAAATGATGCTATAATAGATGCCCCCTAATATATGAGGTCAGAAGGGGTACATGATGGCCGAAATGTATTATGCACATAGAAAGAACTTTGCAAGGACAAGAGAGGACTTCACTAGATTTCAGCCTGCCAAAAACCAATGAAAGAAAACAGAGAGTCAACTCATGCTGAGGCGGGCATACCCATGCTCAGTCAAAAATACATCATATGAAAAGTACTGAATAGATCCAATATGTATACAAGTATAGCTGAACTGAAAGTACACAATGAATCATCTGAGCATTGCCCGGAAATACAAGTCTGAATCAATGTCCAAGTATCACATATAGAAAGCTGATCAAAGATGGTGCAACTAGATGTCTGATCATATAAGTAACTGAATCTCCAAGTACTGAATCATAAGAGGTGGAACAACCGGTACAATCACGCAACTCGGGAGCCAACATATAGGATGCTGCTGTACTGAACTGCAACATATAAGGGTGGACGACATCACTGGCAGAAACTGAATGGACTGTCAAAAGTGAACTGAAGAATGCTGATGCAACCCGAGGTCTTCACCGATCACTATGGCACAATTCTACACAATGGGAATAAATGAGCTGAAGTCGACCATGTGAGAAATCGTTGGATTACCGGTCAATGATGTATACCGTTAACCAACGCGAGACAACTCACCAATAATGAAAATGAGCGTCAAGGTGCCCCAATACAATCTAACAAGTGTGAATAAATGAGTTGAAGTCGAACACTTGAAAGAATCTACCAATTAGGAGGCAATGATGAATCCCCACTGTCGATAGTGAAGAGTTTTCCACTGATGACTGCAAACCCTAAGGTACTGACAAAAAGACTCTAGACCTTATTCCCAGAGCAATGAACTGGAGTTGATGGGAAAAGATCTACTGGAAGGAATCCATTGAGGCATCCCACATCAATCCAGCATGAGTGTAACCCGCATGCCAAGATTTGGAAGGAATTGGATGAATTAGAGTGATGGAACTAACCCAAATTACGTTTCCGACATGTACAAGATGAAGCTAGCACATGGAAGAAACCCTCTCAACCAACCAATAATGAAAGTTAATAAAGAGGTGAGATATCCACCGATAGGGTCAAATGGAAATCAAGGTACTGCACGAATCCCAATTGTGATAATGTATGTTGATGTCGAACACAAGGAAAACCACTACGATCGAAAGACCCATGATGATGATCAAATGCTGAGCACAAGGTCACCTATCAATGATGGAAATAGGCCCAGGGTGCGGCTCTAGGTTTGCTCTCAGAGCAATGTGTCGTAGTCGATAAGAGACAAACCCGCCGGCAAGAAGTCAATGAGGACCTTCTCAAACCAGCACGAGCAGAAGACCAAAACATCTGATGTGATAGAACATGATACGGAAAAGACCGGGAAGGCCGACTGAATAATGAGTCAAGAGACACCGCAGAATGGTAGACTCAGGTTAGACTTCCCTTGAACAAAAGCACGACTCGTGATGACCATGGCAATAAAAAGTGACAATGTATAAGTCTGTCATGCAGGAGGCAAAAAAAACTCTCCATATGATTGGAAGAGATAACCAACCGGGGGAGAACTGACAAGTGAAACATGGTAAAGGCGGAACCTAGGTCAAAAACTAAAACCATCCCAAATGAAGGAAATATATATAATTATATGTGCTTTGTTCAAGGGCGACAAATTGACTCTGTACTGCCATCAAAACAACGAAGATACATCTCGTTCCCGCTCTTTTTTTATATTTGATTTTTTTGTCTTTTGCATATAATAAGCCTGAAAAAGAATAAAAGAATGCTATGTTACAATGGATAGAACGAGTATCATGAAATCAGATGCACTAGTTCCTGGGATTGGAACAATCCTATGCTCAATGCAAGGTGGCAAAAACGGGTAAGTGATACTCAGAGGAACGTTCCATCCATGGGTAAAAATGTGTCAAGTCATGATATCTAAGTGCATGCAATGGTTAACTTGTACAAAGAGTCAAGGTCAAAAGTTGGCTTAAACATCGAGTCCAATGAAGCCGGCTAAAGGCCAGGATAAACAAGCAGCCAATATGCAATGCAGTAATACAACTTAACGACACCAGGGAGCCTCTAGGGTAATAGCCAGAAAAATGATAGTGATGAAGAAGAAGAATGAAGCTTCAACACATAAGACAAGGCGGGACTAAACAGGACTCCCGAGCCTACATAAAACGCAGCATGGGCAACAAGTGATAGCGAGGAACTAACTAGGAAGCCCATGTAAAGGAAGGCTCTACCATCAAGTCATGATTAAATAATCAGCGAGTGAAATGGGTGTAATACTCATGAACTGATGGGATCGACCCTAAGGCAAGTGATCAGTATGGAGGCTAGTATGCAAGATGCAACGGAGAGTGATTTCCCTAACCTATATGCCAGTGAAGATCATATACCTGTCGTGACGAGTCGGTAATCATGGATCAAAAACCGGGAAAAATCTCAAAATCGTCAAAATGTACCTGAAAACATACCAAACTGGGCACTTCCAAGCATCTGGGTTATGCAGCTTAAGATAGATCGAAAAAATAAGCATAAGGAATTTTTGCGAAAATTTTCAACTTTTTAGCCATAAATAGACAAATTACCTCATATTTGGTTCATTATTGCATTGCTGATTTGGAAAAAAGTGCTCTGGAGCAAAAAAATTCTTTCGTCAAATCAGGAACAATCGACCGTCGAAACGTACCGAAACTTCAGGTAGGCTCCTAAATCATCCTGTTTATTCATTTTGTCCGTTTGGAAATTAAAATTAAGTGAATTTTAGCTTTAAAACCCTTGCTCAAAAATGCGAACTTGCGCATACGCGGGTTCATTAAAGGAAACTCGCGTATACACGCGACTGTGCAAAGGAAAAGTCGCGTATGCGTAGGTCTGAATCCAAAAAAGCGTGGCTAATGCATGATTTGATGAAATTTGATAGGATGACAATCTCATGGAGAGAACGTGAGCATAGCGCAATTGACCAAGAGGTCATGCAAGATCGCGCAGCGCAAAATATCCTTCGGAATTGCGGATTGTTCAAATTCTTCAAGATGCCAAATATGAAAAGCAATGTGCGGTTGCTAGAAATGCTCGTAAATTACTGGGAACCAGATCAGGATTGCTTCATTATTGATCAGATGCCACTACGCATTGAAGTGGAAGACATATATTTCATTACTGGGCTCTCCCGGAGGGGAGAACTAGTAGACTTGCACGGGAAGCCCCTGGGAGGGTTAACCGTGGAAGACTATGT
This sequence comes from Pinus albicaulis, assembly GCA_034641835.2. Taxonomy (NCBI): domain Eukaryota; kingdom Viridiplantae; phylum Streptophyta; class Pinopsida; order Pinales; family Pinaceae; genus Pinus; species Pinus albicaulis. The sequence continues at coordinate 4,760 of JAXQQM020079755.1, forward strand.
CCACGTGTATTGTGTAGGGGGTTCCAAAAAGGTTGGAACTCAGATTGAAATTAAAGATGTGAGGGATTTGCACATGAAAATCCTCCTTTTCACCATCGGCAGAGTGGCAGGATCTGCCTCCATACATCAGGCGTCCAGGACACAAATGAGCATAGCAGTAGAATGTTTGACTCATGTGTATGATTGGTGCACAACCCTTTTACTGAACCTGAAACAACAGTTGACCTCAATCTGCCAAGCAAAGACCAAACACTTTGGCTACGGTACAATTTTGACAACATTCTTCTTTGAGAAGATACCAGCATTGAGACCCAGAGTCATCTCTACCATCAGTAGCCCGCGGGACCCAAGAATTGCCCGTTGGGTGGACATGATGAAGAGACTGGGGGGTAGTGAGGTACCCCAGACCACATGGGACGATGAGTTCTTCCTTTGGTGGGGAGAACAAATCATTGCAGTGGACGACTATCCCTATGCCGGGATGGACTTTCGTGGAGATCCAGATCTAGTTCTTCCACCAGGCACAGCATGGGGCACAGTCGGTAAGTTTGCAAAAAAAATTTGACTTATATAATTTTTTTGGATTTTTTCAAATATGTATGAAAAATGAAAAACAAACATGTTTTTGATTGGATTCATAATGACTGACAATTTAAAATGATCATGATTCAGATGTTGGACCAGTTCGACCTGAGGGTCTCCCGCGCCACAAGCGTCGCAGGGGCGAAGCAGAGACAATGGATTCAGACTGGACTCTCCAGGCCGTGCAGAGGAACTTGGAGGGACTAACCTGCCAAATACCTATGGCTGCCGTGGAGGACCTGCCGGAAGCCATCTAGAGACGGGTGGTAGGAGTGCCCCAAGACTGGGTATGATTATTCCGCCGAGTTGCCACCGCGGTCACGTTCTATAGGAACACGACTTCTGGGCAGGGACCTCAGGAGTAGATAGATATTATGTATTAGATGACTGTATATTCTTTTTTGAGACTGAACATGATGGGGGCATAAGCCCAAGTTTTGTACGACATTATGGATCCAAATTTTGTAAATTTTTTTGACACTCTGATGATATATATACAGTGATATTTGATGTGATGTGATAAATGTATCAAATGTATGATGTTTTTGATGATTAAAAATTTATTGTATGGAATGATTAATATGCCAATCTAATGCTTGATTAGCTAATGAGTCAGCAAACCAATTTTCAGCTCGAGGAATATGAATGAAAGTTAAAAATTGAAATGACCTTTGTAACAAACGTACCCTCAAGAACAATCATAATAAAAATGGATCTCGTACCCGATAAGTGTTGTTCAACTGCGACACCACCAGCTGGGAGTCCAAGAAAACTACCAACGAATCAACACCCAAAGATATTGCCTCCGAGAGTAGATGAATGACTGTAGTGTATTCTGCTACGTTATTGGAAGCAGGACCAATGCGGACCCCTCTTGATACCAACAGCTGACCGGAAGGATAATGAAGCACCCAAGCCGCGGAAGCTAAGTTCCGGGTGTGTCTACTAGCACCATCGGCGAAACCAAAATGACTCATGACATCCAACACAACCTGCCAAAGCAGATCAAAAAACATCACCAACTCATCAAAGATCGAAAATCAATCAGATATGTACAAAGCAAAAAACTACTATATACAAAAGCAACATGCCAGGCCGAAGCCTAGGCATAATACTTCTTCAAATAGAGCCCATTTCGGGGCTCCGGCAACTCGTTCCCTTCGAAATCAACCAAGGTATAAGCTCCTTTCTTAAGGAATTTTTTAACGATATAGGGGCCATACCACATCGATTTAAACTTTCCTGCCCCCAAGGCATCTTTTTCTTGGGCATAGACCAACACAAGGTCACCTTCCAAAAAGACCCTAGGCTTAACCGCCTTATCATACTGAACTTTTACTCGGTTTTTATGTGCTTCATTCATCGTGGCGGCATCCCAACGTTGCTCATCGAGATGTTCCAGATGAAGAAGTCGTTCTGCCAGAATGGAAGTGTCAGGAAGAAGCTCAACAGCTAATTTGAGAGAAGGAATCTCGCATTCAATAGGAAATACGGATTCCACCCCGTGGACTAACTGAAACCGAGTAAAGCCAGTTGCAGTTTTAACTGACGTCCTGTATGCCCAAAGTGCAGGATATAGCATAATATGCCAGTTGGATCTATGTTTATCAATTGTCCTTTGAAGAATTGTCTTCAAGGATTTATTCACGGCTTCCACTTGCCCATTGGCCTGAGGATAATATGGAGATGAATGCTCTTGCCGGAAACCCAATTTGAGAGCCAACTCAGCCATCATACTATTCTGAAAATGACTGCCATGGTCAGTGACAATCTCTCTAGGTATACCAAAACGAGTGATAACTTGGTTGAAAAGGAACAAAGCTGCAGTCTCACCATCGTTCCCAAAAGTAGGCATAGCCTCGACCCACTTCGTAAAGTAGTCTACTGCTACAATAATGTACTTGTGACCTTTTTCCGAAGGCGGGTTACAAGTAGTATAATCAATACCCCACTTTGTAAAGGGTCCGACAGTAACGACTGGAAAAAGCGGAGCTGGATGAGCGCACATTTTTCGAGTATATACCTGACAAGGATGACACTTTTTGACCGATTCAATACAATCTTTGAAAATCGAGGGCCAAAAGTATCCAGCACGCAAAATCTTTTGGGCTGTAGCAAGCCTAGATAAATGACCCCCACAAGCTCCACTGTGAGAATCATTAAGCACAGCCTCAGCTTCTTCGAGAGTTAAACAGCATCTCAGGATTGAATCAACCCCTCAACGGTATAAAGCATCACCAATAATCAGATAATTCTTGGCTAAGTGACGCAGCTTACGACGCTCATCTTTTGAAAAAGTAGAGGGAAACTTCGCAGTCTGGAGATACACAATGATATCCCCATACCAAGGATCCTGTGAAGAGATAAGAAACAAGTGTTCGTCCGGAAAGGACTCATCATAAGTCATCTCTTCTCCACAGGGCAACTCGGAGATCAATTCCGCGAAAAATAATGATTTCTTGGATTTGGCAGACATGAACTCGAGATCAAATTCCTGTAAAATCACAATCCATCTATTATATTTGCCCCCAATCACTCGCCTACTAAGGACAAACTGAAATGGATTGGCAGCTGCCAAAACATAAGTTTTGCGAAGAATAATGTAATGTCGGAGTCGCTGCACAGCATGAACTGCTGCTAAGGCTAATTTTTATATCGGAGTGTATCGAAGTTCAGGTCCTACCAGTCCTCAAATAAGTTAGTAAATAACATGCTCTGCAAGAGCATCATCCTCCTGAACCAGAACCATACCAATGGTAGATTCTGTTGCTGCCAGATACAAAAGAAAATCTCTGCTATAATTAGGTGGACTCAGTAAAGGAGTAGAGGTCAATGCCTTTTTCAAAGCATCGAATGAGCGTTGAGCGTAGTCGTCCCAAAGAAAAGGAACTCCTTTCTTCAACAGTCTCATATATCCCTTTGTAATTTCAGCATAATTAACGATAAACCTCCGAAGAAAATTAGACTTTCCTTGGAGACTTTGAAGCTGACGGATGGAAGACGGGGGAGGCAACCGAAGTATTGCCTCAACCTTGAAGGCATCTACCCTTATCCCTTCCCTAGACACAATGAATCCCAATAGCCGACCGGATGTAACCACGAAAACGCACTTGTTCGGATTCAATCGAATTTTATAAAAACGACATCTTTCAAATATTTGCCGGAGGTGACCAGGATGATCCATCCTCTTTCGAGAATGAGCAGCTAGATCATCTAAATATGCCTCGATAATCTTTTTGATGTCGTGGAAGGCGTAAGACATGGCCCGCTGAAAGGTAGCCCCAGCATTTTTAAGACCAAAAGGCATCTTCTTGTATGCAAACGTACCCCAGGGACAAATAAATGTAGTCTTATGTTGATCTTCAGGACGGATAGTAATTTGATTATATCCGGAGAAACCGTCCATGAAGGAGAAAATCTCAATACCGGCACACTCGTCAATGATTTGATCGATAAATGGTGTGGGGTAATTGTCTTTAGGACATGCTTTATTTAGGTCTCTGAAATCGATGCACACTCGAATCGTTCCTTGCTTTTTATCTACGGGAACGGGGTTTGAAACCCATTCAGTCAGAGGAATAGGGAAAATGAATCCCGCCTTAAGCAACTTTTCAACTTCAGCTTTGATAGCTGCTGCCTTCCTAGGATTGACCGGACGAAGTTTTTGCCTGACCAGCTTAGCGTTTTCATACGTCTTGATCTCATGCTGGACAATAGATGGGTCTATGCCAGGCATTTCCTCATAAGACCAAGCGAATACATCCCTATACTCTTTGAAGAGCTCGGTGTAAATTTGAACCTCTTCATGGGAACATTCAGCTCCAATGAAGACATTCTCGATAATATTGGGATCCCTGGAAATGTTCACCGAGATAGTAGGAGAGATCACAGCCATGTTCCCTTCAGCATAAACCTGTGTTGGTGCTAAGGGGCTCAAGACTGGGTGAACAGGTCCAGGAGACAAAGGACTTGGAAAACTTGCTTCAACTTCGCTCAAGTCAGGTAGGAAGTAAGACTGATGATGCAAATCATCCCACGGTCTATCTATACCTGTCATTGCTTCCAGGATGGCCTCTTCAGATGGAAGAGTGGTATCTAGAAAATCTTGGGCAGAAGAAGAAGTAATTGTCCAAGTCGGAGCCACATCGCCATCCAACTCTTCCGGTGAAAGAGGAGCTGGGACGGTTTTTTTTAACGAACAATATACTTGATAGGCAATCTCGGTGCCGAGAAATCGGAAATGCCATTCCACCCACTTGACCTTCTGCTAATGTGGCAGTAGGGGAAGGTAAGGTCCAAGGGTCCGAAAAATAATGAGTTCGAAAGAACTCTCTTCGAAGGGGAGCCTTGGAGGATGAAATAGCATTAATATGCACCGTGGGAGGAGGAAGATCGAAAGTACCCATCAGGGAAGAATACATTCCAACTCCTAGATTCTCAACAGGCGCCTTAGTATTATCCAACTTAGGAACGGATGAGTCAGAAGGCGCATTCAGGTCTACCTGAGGACAGTCCAGTTGATCCACTGTAACGATCCTCCCTTCGTGGGGGAAACATACAATTCGAAATAATGAGGATGCAATGGCATCCATCTCATATATCCAGTTCCTCCCCAACAGAAGGTTGTAGTCCAAGGCTGCATCCACTACCTCAACCTCTATGTTGACAGTTTTGCCCCCAACACAGATGGGCAAAGCCGGGACAATACCATGGGGTCTGTGAGAATGACCATCGAACGCAGTAAGAATAGTGCTAGATGGAACAACTTTGGGAGATCCAAGTGTCTTCCAGCATGCGAGAGACATCATGCATGTAGAAGCACCCTCATCAACAACCGTTCGAAAGATATTGCACTTCTGATACGACGATTTAATATGAAAAACCATGTGATGAGGAAGTCTCTTCTTAAAATTAGTCATATCAAAAGTAATCAGAAGAGAATTTTTCGGATCAATAGCCCCAATGGCAGTGAGCAAAGCACTGCGCTGAGCCGGACAAGACTGGAGTTCCTCTAAAGCTGACATAGCACAAGGACTTTGCGCCAGATCTTCTACAATCGAGTAGTTCTGGGCATCCCTCGCATTTGGATTAATCGTTGACCGCTTAGAAGATGCTTTTGGCATCCGAGGCATAGAATCAACAGTAGGCTTCGTAATGTGAAGCAGCTCAGTAGCATCAGGAACTTCCTTAGCTTTCGAAGACTCTTCTCCGCCATAATCACGGGATCTCGTAGCGATATCCGCGTGAGCACTCATCATAAAAATGTTCGATGGAATTTCCCCTTCCTGGGTGCCCCCAGAGGAAGCCCTAGGATTTTGGTTCGCGCCAACAACTAATTGCTGCCCTTGGGGAAAAGGGTTTGTTAACACAGCCTGGGAACTAGAAGAACCCTGCTGGGCTAACAAGCGCTGCGCATCCTGAATTTTAGGGCAAAGGTGTGTGAGATGGTCTCCAGTACACAACTTGCATGGAAACTTCACTTTATTTTTCTCCTTTGGACCCTCACCAACATGCTCGTTGGTTTTATTCGCATTACCCTTCCCGTTCTTGCCCTTCTTCTTGTTATTTCGTCCCTTCTTCTTCCCATCGGATTGTTGATTTCCTTTGGGATCGGAAGCTTGGACAACATTTATGGACAAAGACTGGGAAGGTGATGAATCAGCAGGCACAGCCTGACCAGAAGGAGCAGATTGTAAAGACAACTGCTGCAGTTGAGAAAGCAGGCTGGCTGCACCACTATTGACCGATCCGACAAGCCCATCACCATGCGGACCAGGTTTAGTTTTCGACAAATCTAATTTGGAGCGAGGAGCATTGGGAAAATACTTATAAAGTACCCCAGACTGAGAATAGATCAGTTCTAACTGCTGGGCCCTAAAAATGGCCTGCTCCTCAGAAAATACCCCGGATAGGGATACATCTTTTGAAATATCTGACTGCAGGGATTTCAAAAACCACTCAAGAAGGAATTCACCTGGAATATGAGCTTTGATAAGCCTCTTCCTTCTCCTCCATTCCTGAATGTGATCAGAAATGTGAGTTGCCTCATCCTGCTTAAAATTAGCCAGGAGTTCGGTCCCAGCCTCATATCTGACAGGCAACTGAAAATGGTTTAGAAATGTGACGGCCAGTTCTCCAAATGTGGCGAAACTTCCCCCAGTGAGCTCGATATACCATTTGGCAGCATTCCCAGTTAGGGTGCATTGAAATAATCTCAACCTAATCGAGTCATCGATCAGGGAGTTCGAAGAGCACCATAAGTGGAAAGTGGTGATGTGGTCTGCCGGATCCTCTCCATTCTTACCTTCAAACTTTGGAATGTCTGAAGGAATTTTGGTCGGGACCGGAGGCCACCCCGGACTATAACGAATCGGATCATTAGTCAACTTCGACAGATCTAGCAAGTTTAACGTTGCCAGAAAAGGTAAGCGAGGCGGAGCCTGAGGATTCCATCCTTGATGGGATGGATTCCCAACATTCTGAAAAGAATAGCCTGGATTTGATGAGGCACCAGGTTGCCAAAAAGGACTCGTAGAAAATGGAGAAGAACCTCCTCCCCAAGCCGAGTTACCAAAGCCCAGACCAGTTCCCCCCGCTGAAGTATTAAATGACGAGGAGAGCCCCTCGTAGGGGTTCCAAGCATTAGACATAGGAGAAAAAGACTGATAAGCACTCGATGAAGGGAAAGAAGCATTCCCTTGATGACCTGTGTAAAAATGATTCCCTGCCCCCGCTGTAGTAAACACAGGATTCCACCCTGTAAAAGTAGTCGAACTTTGCCCCCCAGACCAAGGGTTGAAACTCTGAGTCTGGGACGTAAACGGAAACGACCCTAAAGAAGGATTGGAACTAGGAATGTGCCCAGTTCCAAAGGGGAAACCCTGAAACGAAGCTGATCCACTAGCCATGTTAGACATGGGCGTAGATCCAGCTGAAGCAGCGGAAAAGGAAAAAGAGGGATTCCCACTAGAGGGGAACCCTGAACAAAAGGGACCAGAATGAGAAGCATGTGCCTGGGTGAAACTAGAGCCAAACACAACAGCACTAGAAGCAATCAAATATGAAGCAATAGTGCCCCTTGCTTCAATAGAAGCAGGAGTCTGAATGCCTACAGCACTCACAGCAGAAGCTGCGTTCCCAGTCGTGGCCATCGAAAGATAAGAATGATACGGAAGATCTTCCGGTCTCTCCGACTCAGGTCCGATGTATTGAACAACGAACGGTTAATCAGGAGGAAGAGGAGATGGACCTGTCACAGGAGGCTCAGGTACGTCTTCGATTTGAAAATCTTCTTCCTGAGGAAACAAAACTCGCGAGGTGAGCGGAACGCTCCTCTCGGGACCGACACCAGAATCAGCTATGAAACCTTTAGACCTTTGTGGAGGATCTCTCTCCACTGCGTCAGACGCCACAGGGTGGTAACCACCTGCTAAATCACTCCTACGCCTTCTCGAAGAAGGCTCTGGACTCTCGGGAGATAACCCCCGGATTCTCCTTGATCGACGAGGTGCTTGATCAGCCACTTTTATAGATTTTAAATTAGACTCAAAAAAGTGAAAAGCTAGGCAAGCTAGGAGCAAAGAGCACTCACTAAAATAAAAATCCCTGAGATACAGTCAAGCAAACAACCTCCAAGTATTTCCGCTCCGGGTGATGAGGACCGGACACCAAAATACAGGAAAGTGAAATATAGAACCTCCCGAAAGCAGTCTGGGATGATTAGGGCCCAGAACAACTAGCGAAGGTATCAGAAACAGTTACGCCGACCTCCTAATGATAGCCTTTTCCGGCTCAAGCACCCAAGCTTCGCAAGGGCACCCCCCAGAAGTACTGCTGAAAGTGATGCGACGTCTGCATCAGGTACCACGAGTATTCCCCCCCGCAGTCACCTGTGTGGAACCTAGGAGTGGCAACTATGGGCACCAATCCGTGTCAGAAGCCAGGCGGAACGGTCTTGAGGTCAGATTCAGCCAATCGGAGAGGGGGTATCCCTCTTCTCAGCCTTCACTTCCCCTCGCGCTTGACTCTCTGGAGGAGAGCTTTCCCGGTCCACCTAACGGAGTTGGATTTCGCTCAATTAATCAACTTCTATGTTTGTTTGAGCTGCCTTGGAGAGTTAACTCTCCACTCACCTATTCCAAGGCCCTACAACCTAGCTAGTTGGTGTATGACACTTAGAAAACTTGCTAGTTGATTTTAGATTAAATCGCTTATTTTAATGGGCTATTATGTTAGGTCACAAGGATATGGAGATGAAATGTATGGTGTTTTGACGCAAAAGAAATTAATAAAAACTTAACTACATGCAAATGCAGTTATTGTCTTTCGATGAAAAGAAATCTCTATACAGGTTCTACGAGACTAAAAATTGTATTTTTTCTTTTCAAATAGCAAACTCACACTCACAAAAACTATGAAACTGACTAAATGCTGAAATGCACCTAATGCAAATCACTACAAGCATGCAAATCCTAAGATGCAAATCTCCTAAAGCAGAGTGAAATTCCCAAAAAGTCCTTCAGTTTTAACTCTTCTTTGGTTGCCCAAAAAGCTAGTTCTCGAAATCAAGAACTCTTAAAATGAGGACACCAAGAACACTTAAAAACAAGAAGAAGAAATAAAATGAAAACTCCTCCTCAAAATCAAGCCAAAAACTAAAAGTAATAAACTTCACAAAAGCTTCAAAAGTTATAGCAAACGAAAATGAAAATGCAACAACAAAAGCAAATAACAAGTGAAAATGTTTTTTAAGCCTTTGAAATGAAAAAACAAAAAGCAAAGCAAATGTTTTTTGAGCTTTTTAGTTTTAAAAGAAAGAGCTCGAAAAGACCAAGCACAACTATCAAAATCCAAACCAAAAAAGACCGAATTTCAAGCACAAACTTCAACAATGCTCCCAAACCTTATAAGGCTAACTCGTAGCAAGATCAACAAGAGAAAAAGAAGACCAGAAAAATCAGCCACTCAGCCTAGAAAAATAGTGCAAACTCGTCGCAAACAAAAACTCCAAAGAAGCAAGAAAAGCTCTTCAAAAGTTGCAACAAAACCTAGCCTATGAAACTCAAGAAAAGCAATCAAGAAACAAGCAAAAATCGCAATGCGAAGCACAACACAAAGATAGAAAGAGTAAGCGAGTAGAAGCTCTCTGTTCTGATACAGCAGAACAGCCAAGAATGCTCAGAAAGCGATCTTGGAACTCAAACCAGAAGTGCCAGCACCAGAAACAACACTTTGCCAAAAAGACTAGTTTTCTATCAAACCAAAGAGAGAGAAGACAAGAAACCACTTCCTTCACAATCCAGAGAGTACAGAGACACTGTAGGAACAGGTCTCCACAGCCAGAAAGGACCAAAAAGTCAAGAAACCCAAAAATTCAAAATCTGCCTAGGTATACGCTACTTCACAGTTTAGCAACAAGCGTGCATACACGACTGTTCTAAAGGAAACTCGCGTATACGCGGGTACCTTTAGACAAACTTGCGTGTATATGCGACTGTGTGCAGAAAAAAGCGCGTATACAAAGGTAAATAATGAAAAAACAAAAAGGATCAAGCCTGGATAAGAAACCAGGACTTCAGACTGACTGAAAAAAGTAAACTGGACTGCAAATGAAAGTTAAAACTGTCGGCAACCTACCAAACAGCTGAAACCACCCAACAGGGGAGTCACAAGAATGTGATCCCCAGCGGAGTCGCCAGTTCTGTTTCGGGGAATATCACCCTAGAGGTTTGTTGGGTTACAACCTCCACAGAGCAGGGGCATGCTACTTAAGAAGGACTCACACAACCATGCACGTTCAAAAAAACTAAATAGAGTAGAATGAGAAAGTTACCCGTAGGTCCTACGGTTGAAGCAGATCCCGCGGGGTCCAAACCCCCAACAACCGTCCTTCCTTCTTAACCTGAAAGACAAGAAGAAACAAGCACGAAGAACTGGTTGTACAGCATATATCTACTCTAAATGTTAGTGAAACTCATATAAAACATCAGATAGATCATAATGAATGCTTAAATAACAATTTTCACATATATATGAGCATACACTAACACGTATATTTCGGGAACAAGATGGTACTTCTGTATTATAAATAGCATGTACAAAAGTAACGAGTGGAGAGATCACCTGAATCCTTCCACGATCTTCGAGCAGACCGTCATCTGGATCCGTCCTGTCCTTGCCACGCTAAGACTCCTTCCAAACTGGTGCATATGAGATGACATATAGGGAGATGAGCATCTCAAGGAAACAACGGTTTCCTGTAATGAACTGGGAAAGTGCAGGAGGCACGGGGAATCAGACTTGGATAGGGAATACCAACAGAGTATAATATCAATAATTCTCTCTCTCCCTTAGGCCATACACATGGGGGGTTTTTATACTCCCTCCAAGTAGTTTCAACAGTTGGAAACAGTTGGCCACGTGCTGGGGTGGTTGAACTACCTGAGTAACCATCAACCCAGCCCGAAAATAGGGAATTTTTATATATTTTTTAATCATTTTAATGGCATACGCGGAAAAGTATAGCTGGACTCGCGTATACACGCGGAAAAGTACGGGCATAGTCGCGTATGGGGATTTTTACACTGCTTTTAAGTGAATTTGTCCAAGTCTGTAGGAATGGGTGCCCAAAGCCATAAAATCAATCATGAATCATATGAAGGTGA